>SJYX01005325.1:63071-117142 GCA_006410675.1 Oreotragus oreotragus
TGTCTCTGCTTTTGAATATGCTATCTAAGTTGGTCATAACTCTTCTTTCAAGAAGTAAGCGTCTTTTAATTTCATGGCTGCAGTCACCATCTGCAGTGATTTTGGAGCCCAGAAAAATAAAGTCTGACACTGTTTCCACTGTTTCCCCATCTATTTCCCATGAAGTGATGGGACCAGATGCCATGATGTTCATTTTCTGAATGTTGAGCTTTAAGCAAACTTTTTCGCTCTCCACTTTCACTTTCATCAAGAGGCTTTTTTAGTGTAGCACTAATTACACAGTGACACATTCAGAAAAAATGTGACAGTTTTTTCTAAGTTACTAGCTGAAACTTGAGGCCCTAAGGAAATTCCTATTAGTAATAGTCCTTTTGTTATTAATTTCAGTTTCTAATATCTTGACTATTAGAAATCAATATGCCTGATTTTTTAAAATTTTGCCCATTAGTTTTTATAATTTTCTGAACTCTGGATATTTTTCCAAATTTTGTTTAAAATTACTCATGTATACTTGATCATATTCCATTGTTTAAAATTATGTGGTTTAGCAGTGTTAAGTGCTGCTTAAACATTTTTCTATCCATAATCAAGAGGGAAAAAACTAAGGAAAGCCCATATTGTCCAGTTTCTGGTACAGGACTAAGGAATTAAATGATGATAATAATGATAAAGCCCATAATGATTAGCCCGTCAGACTGCATGAACTAATAGACATCCTACTGGAGCTACTATCATTTGTTTGACAGTAATGAAACAATTTCTGGCATGATAGGAGAAACTCTCTCTCTTCAATGACTGGAGAAAACTTCCTCTCTTCCATGACTATAGAGCACAGAAGGTAGAAGTAACAGGACAATCAGGACTAAAATGTTGTTATGAATTGAAAGTGTACTTTAAAAAATAATTCACAAAAATTTTGGTTATATAGATGTATATTAAATATCATCTGAAACTTTTTCTGATCAAGGTGACTGGGGCCTAAGCCTCTGCTTGAGTCTTTGCCTTTTTTTTTTTTCCCTAATCTAATGATACTCAGTGATAAAAAGACTTTCTATTCCTTTGATTAATTTCTAGTTAATCATTGTTAAATTGATCTTGTAAATCTACATTTCTTAAGAAAAAGTTTATTTCTCACGTAACGAGAGTACTTCTTTAAAAATACACATAATTTTTTTGTATAACCCAAAGCCTCTTTTCACGAGATAGATACAAACCAATTTATTTCATCGTAATCAGAACAGTCACAGGCATAAACCAAATAGTTAATAAGATTAGAGAACAGGCTTCCCAGGTGGCACTAGTGGTAAAGAATCTAGCTGCCAATGCAGGAGACTCGAGAGATGCAGGTTTGATCCCTAGGTGGAGAAAGATACCTTGGAGTAGAAAATGACAATGTATTCTAGGACTCTTGCCAGGGAAAGTCCGTGGACAGAGGAGCCTGGTGGACTGTAGTTCATGGGGTCACAAAGAGTCAGGCATGACAGCACAAGTATGTATACAAAACCATATGAATTTCTGATTTAGGTGAACCACTGATGATATTTTCAATTAAGTACAGCAATGATAATTGTATTATGCTGCTGCTGATGGTGGTGTGTGTTTTCATGCTTACTATAGTCTCTGCTCTTTGAGCTACATTTTCTATCATTCCCTCTTAGTAAATGAGAAAATAGGTTGTGGAAGCTTAAGTTAGCTAAGACATCTAACTAGTAAGTAAAGGGGACTGTATTCAAACACATAACTGACTTTATAATCTACAGGTTAAAACCAGGAGTAAGAGAGAAAACATCATCAAGTCTAAAATGACCAAATATGAAAGCAATAGATGGAAAAGGAACAAGATAAAATATAGAAAATTTTAAATTATAGTAGTCTCTACTAATGGGAGAATATTTCCCCAATTTTAAATGAATTAAAAATGCCAGATTTAAAAACAAAACTAAACCAATCATAGTAACCATTACCTTTATGAATGTCCAAGACAATGTGTGACTTACAAACTTATATAATTGCAACAATAAATGTATTCAAAATAACTAATATTGTTATTCAAATAATATTGAAACATTCTAATACTTTTATATTATATTCAACAATATTAATAATATCAGTTTTAAAACCATTATGTCTATGAATAACTGTATCCCCAATTTTCACCAGAGAACCAGATTTAATCATATGCATATGGATAGAGACAGAGAGATGAGTAATAAGATAATAAGAGATTCTCTAAAGAATAAATTCCCTCTACCAGTCCATGGAGTTGCAAAGAGTCAGACATGAATGAGGAACTGAACAACAAGCAGTACCTCTCAGTAATCACTGGCTTCACTATCAGCTCTGGATTGTGAGTAGTTAATGTGATTTGTGATTTATGCTTTGGAAACAGCCTTTTTGTTGTTGTTGTTCAATCTCCAAGTCATATCCAACTCTTTGTGACCTCATAGACTGTAGCACACCAGGCTCCTCTGTGTCCATTATCTCCCAGAGTTTGCTCAAACTCATGCCCATTGAGTCGGTGATGCCATCCAACCATTTAATCCTCTACCTATCCCTTCCCCTTTTGCCTTCAATCTTTCCCAGCATCAGTATATTTTCCAATGAGTTGACTCTTTGCATCAGGTGGCCAAAGTATTGGAGCTTCAGCTTCAGCAACAGACTTTCCAGTAATATTCAGGGTTGAGTTCCTTTAGGATTGACAGGTTTGATCACTTTGCAGTCCAAGGAACTCTCAAGAGTCTTCTCCAGAAACAACCATAAGAAATCCAAATTTTGATTGTTTAATTTATTAGCTATGAGGCTCTATCAGTAACAACAAATCTTGGTGCCTCCATGCTCATTTCATTAAGCTTTCAATATATGAAAAATTTGGCTTCTGCTCGAAAAGAAGTAAATGTAGCTCGTGATACAAAATGAAATCATGAGCTGAAAACCATGTGCTTAGCTCCTAGATTAGTTTGGAATACAGAGAGAAACTTGAGCTCTGTAACAGACATACATCTATTCACTTTGGAACACGAATATAATATATTACATTAATTTTTCTCATCTCATTAATATAAATATGCAAAACAAAATAATGTCTTGAAGGTTAATCCCCCCTTTTCCAGACTTTTTTCCAGTTCTCACTAATTCTCTGTGCTGACAAAGATGATTTCACATGTGCAGGAGCTGGGATTTAAATTTTTCAATTAAAAGAAGTCAAAACCATAGTAACAAATGAAATTGTGTCACAAACTGAATTATTCAATACAGAAACATAATGTAGTTTACAGTGGTCACTTTAGGTAATTCTTAAAAAGGATCCAGAAAGTATCAATTTGATCTAAATCCCAGTTCCAGTTCCTTGTGCTTTGTGCCACGTCCTCTGTTTCTGCAAATTTTTCAGCTTCTGCTTATGACCTTGTCTACACTGTCAGTCTTTTTACTCCTGACTGCACTTGCTGTCTCTTTTCTGCTCTACATATGCTCTAGATAATTTCTTTAATTACTGAACCTAGTTTGTTCATTGACTTTCACAAGAACACCCTCCATCAAACATTTCTTAGTAAGTTTACGAAGAATTTTACACTTAGAGATAGTCATAGCAGCAATCGTGACCTGCTCTCTTTTCATTCTACCTCTACTCCCATCCCCTGCCTGTTCGGACAGAGAGAAACACACATGCATGCGTGCACGCACACACACACACACGCACACAGAAATCATGTTAACATCATATTATGTTATCCCACAAAGACAAATGATTTCATTTGGGAGTCTCAGGGTGTACTATATATAATGTGTCCAGAAATTCTTTCTTATAATTCCAGTGTGATTCTTTAAGGACACGTTGGCTTATATATACTGCTGTTCATTTTGTTGTGGAAATACTATATACACACACACATACTGTAGAGAACTCATGAAATTGCAGTATTTTTCTCTGGGCTTGAATCCAGTATGTGCTTATGTAGAGAACCGTCCACATAGAAGATGCTACCAGTGTTTATAGGCTGGATTGTGCTTCTGTTGGCAGTTGTTTTCATTTCTTACATGATGCTTGTATAAAGAAATAGAAGTTGTCAGTCATTAAAATGGAAGGTATTCAGCTTTGTGCCTGTCTGAGAATAAAATTGGATTTCTCTGTCTGGGTCGTGCTTATTCCTTTTTATTCCACAAAGCAAATTGCTTTTCCAAGACATCAGTATTAACAGAAAAAGCCTCTGCTAAGACAGGTAGTACTAAGAGTGTATTAGCGGTAATACTTTGTATTCTCTACTGAATATCATACCAGTGGAGAATAGACTTATGAAATACAAAACTCATTTTCCAAGTTCTGGGCAATTTTATGTATGTTTTGTGCCCATCTCAGCTTACCAATAAGCAGTGCTGTGGTTGGACTGGCCCTTGTGGTTCTTAATGTGATTATAAGATGCCTTTCAGCAATGCAATTAGTACATTTAAAAAAAGGTTTATTACTTACAGAATCTAAAAATTACACAACACATCTCATGCAGTAGGTAGATAGGTTTCAGAGTGAGAAAGAAAGAGGGAGGGAGAAAAAGAGAAAAGGCATGGAGGCCTCAGGTTCTGCTTTTGTGGGAGTCAAGGGTGGGGGCCTAAAGTTTCATGGGCTCACTCTTTATTGATAAATTAAAAACATAAGAGCAAGAGTTTAAAGTATAAGAGAGGGGGAAAAAAAGTAGTTCAAATGGTCAGTTATCAAACCCAATCAAGATCACTAAAACAAAGGAGACTTGGTTGGGGGAGACAGCCTGGTTCTTAACCTAGTCCTGTGGCTGCCTATATATTTATTTGAGAGAGGAGTTTTTTAAATGGTTGCCTTTTTGAAGTGAATGCCTCAGCAATCAAAGTTTAAGTCAAGAATTTGCATTACAGAAAGAAAAAAACAAAACCTCAACTGTCAGAGTTTACAATACAATCTAGCCTGTGATGCTGAGGCAACAAAGTCAAGGAGATTAATGGCCTGGGAAGCTGATATACTCAAAGTCAAGGGTGAAAGTGAAAGTGACGTCACTCAGTCATGTCTGACTCTTTGTGATCCCGCGGACTGTAACCTACCAGGCTTCTCAGTCCATCGGATTTTCCAGGCAAGAATACTGGAGTAGGTTGCCATTTCCTTCTTCAGGAGATCTTCCCAACCCAGGGATTGAACCTGGGTCTCCCGCATTGTAGGAAGAGGCTTTACCATCTAAGCCACCAGGGAAGTATATCCCAGAAATTTCACATCTAAATAGAATTATAATAGCAATGCTAATATTTACGTAGCAATGGTTTGAAATCTTATCCATAGCTATTGTTTCAAACTAGGGAAAATAGGTGAGTGATCTTGAGGGACCTGGGAATCTATTCAAATATTTGGGTAAAGGGAAGGAATGTTTTAATGGGTATAAGTAGGTTTTGAACTTGTCCTAAATTGGTAGATTGCCCTATATTCTTTAAAGCCAGAAACTCAGAATAGTTCCGTCCAGTTTAAGGGTTTTGTCTCATTTCAGGAGACAGTGAAACTGGTGGAGTTCGCTAGTTAGACCTATTTGGCAGTTCTTTGCAGTTATTTGCATCTGGTATTCCATATGAAGCACTTTTAAGGGAACAAAAGGAAAAAAAAAGAAGGTTAATCACTAGGTCAGATTATAATCCCAGTTTCTGAGTTCTGAAGGCATCAAGTCAAGAAGATTTCTAGTTGCTGGGCTTGAGGCATCTTCAGATGAGGTGAGGGAAAGCCATGACAATCACAGATTTTTCTGGTTTTCAATTTAAATGTCTCTGGTAGTGGTCAACACAGCAACAGGCATGAAGATTATCTATCTATGAGTAGTTGTCATAAGTTCTTTGAAGTTTAATGAAGTTTTTCTACTTTAGCCTATGTGGTTTTGTGAGAAGGGCAGTTTTAGTTCTCAGTGATTTCAAGCCTGAAGGGTAGGAAAAATTTTGAAACATTAGTTTGGAGAGCTGTAGCCAATATCTGGCTACATAGAGAGAATGAGAATTCAGCCTCCAAACCATTAACAGACATAAAACCCTCAAGGCAATTAATAGGTCTACAGTCTGATACCTACAAGAGAGTATTGTACTTTTCCACTGAAATTTTTTCTCTCCCTATCTCACCTCATTTCTAGCAGAGATAATCAAAGCAAGGTAAATTTGTTTGCAAAAATAAGTCCAATCTCAATAAACTTGGCCTTATTATATAAGTGCTTCTAGTTTTTCCCCACTCAGGGGAAAGTTAAGGGGGTTCAGGATCTGTGATATCTTGAAGGAAATGAGTGTAGAGCCTGGATGGATCTTTAAGAAACTTATGAATTTTAGGGTTTTTAGAAATACCAGTCATTTGACACATATGGCAACCTTGAGTAACAATGCAGAGCCCATTCCAAACAAACTAAAAAATCTTCAGTAATCAGTTAATCCCTCTCTCTCCTTCCTAGGGCTTCCCTGGTGGCTCAGATGGTAAAGAATCCACTTTCAATGGAGGTAGACCTGGGTTTCATCCCTAGGTTGGGAAGATCCTCTGGAGAAGGGAATGGCAACCTACTCCAGAATTCTTGCCTGAAGAATCCCCATGGGCAGAAGAGCCTGACAGGGGGTCACAAACAATCAGGCATGACTGAACAATCTCCTTCCTAGGAGCGGCATAAAATCTTTAAGGAATATCTGACTTTCGGTTAGGTATAATTTTTTTCATCTCAGTATCTACTTCTTATTTTTAGGCTATTACCATCATCTTATGTAATGTTACTGGAAAATTTTGCACAAGGTTTTTGGGGAAAGTACTTGGGCCTCCATGGGGTTCTGCATTTATCAATGGGCTAGTATACCTTCTCAGGGTTCTTAGGACACATTGACCCCAGATGTTCAGGATATTTATGATGGTGGTGGTTTACTCACTAAATCATGTCCAACTCTTGCAACCCCATGGACTGTAGCCAGCCAGCTCCAGGCATGAATACTGAAGTGGATTGCCATTGCTTTCTCCGGGGATATTCCTGACCATGGATCGAAACCAACATTGCAGGCAGAAGATTCTTTACTCACTGAACCACCAGGGACATCTAGGGTGTTTATAATTGTACATTAATCTTTAGTAACATCACACCACGTATTGGACTCCTAGTATCCCATCAGGTCAGGGGACGAGGAGCCACAGTAATGAGTGAAATAGCGACGTGAGACCACAGACCTCTTCCCTCTTGTGGTGCTGTTGATTTCTGGTTGCAAGGCTATTTCCCTCTTGTGGGTTAGGACACAGAGTCCGGGCATAACCTTCTGACTCAGTACTCACAGGCAGACTTCTCGCACCCTCCTCACCTACAGGAATCCTTTCCTTATTCCTTTAGTCCAGAACTTCTCCTTGGGTGGGAACGCTGTCCTGGCAATTCAACCTACCTTCTTTAGCTCTCCTTGGTCTTGAGGCATGGAGGATCTTTATTGACATTAATAATCAGAATCAGTTAAGGCCTTTCTAATTAGTCATTGTCTCATTGATCACACTACTTTGAGAAGATCTTTGGATTATTATGGCAGCTGTGACATTTTGGATTGGATGTTGCAGGTGATACACTACAGAAACAGTTCATACAAACACAGCATGCTCACAGAACAGACCCCCATCAAGCAGTGCTCCTTTCTCAGATGGTGTTAGCCACATGAGTTAGGTCACTAATAGCCAAGTTGCAGAGAAAAAGGTCATTCCCCTTGGTTGATTACAAGGGCAGTCATGCAATCCTACCAACTGTGAAAATTATTTTGTGCTAGTCTCTGCCTACTAATAAGCAATGTTGTGACTGGTGCTGGTTCTTATCAGTGCAAGCTGCCCTTCAGCTCTAACCTTCAGGAAACTTTGAAAAAATAAAGGTATATCATTTATAGGACCTAGAAATTACACAGCACACCTAGGGTCACACAGTGAGTCTCAGGTAGAAAAAGAGAGCATATGCAGGCCTGAGGTTCTCCTTTTTTGGAGTGGAAGTTGAGGGCTAAGGTTTTACAGGCTTATTCTTATTGGCGAACTGGAAATGTAAGAGTGAGAATTTAGAGCACAGGAAAAGAAAAAGCAAGTGGCCTGGATGGTCAGTTATAAAACAAAGANGGAGTGGAAGTTGAGGGCTAAGGTTTTACAGGCTTATTCTTATTGGCGAACTGGAAATGTAAGAGTGAGAATTTAGAGCACAGGAAAAGAAAAAGCAAGTGGCCTGGATGGTCAGTTATAAAACAAAGTATAAAACAAAGAAGCTTCAGTCAGGTAGAAACAGCTCAGTTTTTTATCTAGGTCTGTGGTTGGCAATGTGTTTATTTGAGATAGCAGTCTTTGAAGAGGATGCCTCTATGAAGTATATGCCCAGGCAGACAATCAAAGCTGGAGGCTGACACGTGCATTATAAAAAAGGAAGAAAATATGATCAGGGTTTATACTATAATGTGTTAAGGTGTTTTACTATTTTTTTTTCTTTTCCATTCCCATTCCCTTCTCATCTTGCTTGTGTCTAACATCATATTTTTCTCATTTATTGACAGTACAATATTTCATCTTGGAAGCAATAGACAGCTTTAGCAAATAGCTACATTTGTGATGAAGAAACAAGATAAAAATTTTAACATCAAAAATAAATTACAATTTTATAGCATTTATTGAGAAATTTGAGAACTGTTTTAAGCATACTAAATTCTTGTGTATCATTTTTTTGTAAAATCAATTGCCTAGAGCATAAACCATCAATATTTTCCTATGGGTATACCATATATTTTGCTATAAGATTTATTCAAAACAAGGGAACTTTATAATGCAGTATAATCAATTTAAAGAAAGTCAAATTTGATTTTAAAAGTTCCTGTCTCTTATACACATCTAGATGTGTATAAGAGACAGGTTTTAAGCATACTAAATTCTTGTGTATCATTTTTTTGTAAAATCAATTGCCTAGAGCATAAACCATCAATATTTTCCTATGGGTATACTATATATTTTGCTATAAGATTTGTTCAAAACAAGGGAACTTTATAATGCAGTATAATCAATTTAAAGAAAGTCAAATTTGATTTTAAAATTTGGGGTACATATCATGTAACTTGGTGTATTCATTATTCATGTTCACTAGCACTACAGTAAGTTCAAAGGTTTAATGGAAATGTAGTGATCAAGTGAAAAGTGAAGTATTCATATTTTTTCAATGATTTTAATTTATTTTTAATACTATTTAGAGATAAAATGATTTTTCAATTAGATGAATGAGAATCAATGTTTACCATGGTATTAATTAATACTACCATTTTAAATAAGTCAAAAATATTAATACCCTAAAGATAGGTCTCAATAAAAATAATTCATGCTTCACCTATTCCTATGGTAGTCTGATTAAAGATAATTGTATAAAAAGCAAAAATTTAATACGTAATTTGAGTTTTAAGTTTTGCAAACTTTGAACTTTATTTAAAATATTATTTAGAGATTTAAAAATCACATGCCCATTTTTTAATGAAGGGAAATAAAATTCCATTCATAAATGTAAATGAGTAACACAAAGTTTACAGTAATTTTCAAATTAGTACTGATTTACTGAAATTTAGTAATTTTTCTCAAAATTTTCTTTGTAATATCACTTGAAATTTTTAATAATATATTGATATAAAATGAATACCTGAAATCAGAGTTATTATGGACTCATCTTTTCACCCTAACCCAAATTGAAAAAAAAAGGGGGGAAATGTATGGATAACATCAAATATTTTCAAAAAACATATTTGAAAGTTCACCATAACCATTAAGGACTTGTCCAAATGATTATGAATGATTTGCTTGAAAATATGAAAGAAAAACTCTATGACAAGGCATTTCCAATATTTATTGCAATATTTATATATATTTTTCCTTTTTGTTTATTTCATCATAGCCTCTTTATTTTTATGATACTGTGTTTGAATTAATTCATATGTTCAATTCTTTCTTGACTCTCTGCAACATCCCATTCCAGCACTTGCCTGTTTGTAATTTTAGTGTAAAAAATTTTGCTGTAATATTCTAAACATGGTTATCTCTATTATATCAAATGTCTGGACTAAACCTGGAAAATTCAGCTGACATCTATCATCTGCCTCTATCATCCTTCTAAATTTCCTCATGTCCCTTCATAATCCCTCTCTCCTTCCCTCCCTTTCCTAGCACTCACCCCGGTCACCACATAACTACCAATCTGTGTTCTATTACTACAGATTGGGTTCTAGAATTTTACAAATGGCATAAAACACTATGTATTTCTTTTCATCTGGCTTTCTTCACCAGTATAATTATCATATTTATCAATGTTTTCCTGTTCATCTCAATTCTTGTACATATCAACACTTTTTATTGCTGAGTAGAATTCATTCGTATGGACAAACCACAATTTCTTTGTTCATTAACCTGTTGGTTGACATCTGGATTATTTAGAGTTTGGGCCTATTGCAAATAAAATTGCTATAAACAGTCAGAGAGTAAGTCTTTTGATGGACACATACTTTTTTCTTGAGTAAATACCAGAATGGAATGACTGGTACACATGATGATTTAATAAAAAAAAGTTTTTTCGAAATTTCCACACTGATTTATAAAATTATTCTGGAGTTTACATTCCCAAGGTCAGTGTATGAGAATTCCAGTTTTTCTATATCTTTGCAAAGTAAGTGTGGTCAGTATTTTTAAACCGTAGCCTAGAAGATGTGTAATAATACCTCCTAAATTTAGCCTGCATTTTCACTAATGTTTGCTAATATTTAGTGTTGAAATCAAGGAAGATTTTTCTATGCTTACTTGCAACCTGTATATTTTCTTTGATAAAATGTATGTAACAATCTTTCAGGCATTTTTACTTTTCTCATTGAGTTTTGAAAAATATATCTATATTGTGTATATGTTATTTATAAGATATTACTGCAAGGAGATCCAACCAGTCCATTCTGAAGGAGATCAGCCCTGGGATTTCTTTGGAAAGAATGATGCTAAAGCTGAAACTCCAGTACTCTGGCCACCTCATGCGAAGAGTTGACTCATTGGAAAAGACTCTGATGCTGGGAGGGATTGGGGGCAGGAGGAGAAGGGGACGACCGAGGATGAGATGGCTGGATGGCATCACGGACTCGATGGACTTGAGTCTGAGTGAACTCCGGGAGATGGTGATGGGTAGGGAGGCCTGGCGTGCTGCGATTCATGGTGTCGCAAAGAGTCGGACACGACTGAGCGACTGAACTGAACTGAACTGAACTGATTGATTAATATTTTTGTTCTTTTTTCTTGCCTGACTCTACTCTAGTACACTTACAACACATTGAATATAAGTGGTGAGAGTGGACATCCTTGTATTTTTCCTGTGCTTAGTGGGGAGCATTTAATTTTTCACTCTTAAGTATAATATTAGCCATAGGTTTTTTTGAGGAAGTACGTATGAGGTAGAGGGAGTTACCTTATTTTGCCTCTTTCCTTAGAGTTTTTATTCTGAATGTATGTTAGATGCTTCCATTTGGTTTTTCTGAATCTAATGGGATTATTACATTGTTTTTATCTTTTAGTTTGTTGATAT
Organism: Oreotragus oreotragus; assembly: GCA_006410675.1. Classification (NCBI taxonomy): domain Eukaryota; kingdom Metazoa; phylum Chordata; class Mammalia; order Artiodactyla; family Bovidae; genus Oreotragus; species Oreotragus oreotragus. Next base: position 74,624 of record SJYX01005325.1, read on the forward strand.
AGTAGATCACATGACTAATTTTTGAATGGTAATCTAGTCTTACATTCCTGGCTAACCTCTGCTGAATCATGATGTAATATCTGTCTCTTATACACATCTAGATGTGTATAAGAGACAGNTTTCCTTAGAGTTTTTATTCTGAATGTATGTTAGATGCTTCCATTTGGTTTTTCTGAATCTAATGGGATTATTACATTGTTTTTATCTTTTAGTTTGTTGATATAGTAGATCACATGACTAATTTTTGAATGGTAATCTAGTCTTACATTCCTGGCTAACCTCTGCTGAATCATGATGTAATATTCTATATTGTTGGATTTGTTATTTAGACTTTTTATATATTCATATATATATTTAGACTTTTTATATATTCATATATATATATATATCCAGGAAGAACATTCACTTGTAGTTTTCCTTTCTTATAATGTAATACTTCATTTTCTATATTCTTAAAGAGGTTTTCTTTTATGTTCTATCAATTATTTTCAGAATAGTTTATTAATTTCCATAGTATATAATTTTAGATATGTTTATTTCTCTTCACAGAGAAAGATTCTATTGTATTGTGACATATATTTAAGACCTTTGCTGTTAGGTACATACAGTGTAGGATTGTTATGCCCTCTCAATGAGTTGTACTCTTTATCATCATGAAATTATATTTTTAAAATTTCTGGTGCTATTCTTTATTCTGAAATAAACTTTTATAATATAATTAGCCACTCCAGACTTCTTTTTATTAGTGTTATCATGAGCTATAATTTTCTATCCTTTTACTTTTAACACATTTGTGACTTTCTAGTTGAAGTTACTTTCTGATAAGCAGCACATATTTGAGTCTTCATGTTTTTTCTTCAATCTGAAAAATAGACCATTTACAATAAGTGTATTTCTTTTTATGGTTAAATAAATCATCTTGCTACTTGCTTTTTATTGGATCCATGTGATCTTTATTTATTTTTGTCTTTTAAAATTATTTTAGAACTCTATTTCATTTTATCTCCTTTGAAGTCTTTTTAAGCATAACCGCTCATTTTGGTATGTTATCTTTTTTAAGGTTATAATATTCGCTTTTAACTTATCATAGTCTATCATATATGTAGTATTGTTGTTATTGTTGTTTAGTTGCTAAGCTAAGTCTGACTCTTTAGAGACCCCATAGATTGTAGCCCCCAAGGCAACTCTGCCCATAGGATTTCCCATGTAAGAATACTGGAGTGGGTTGCTGTTTCCTTCTTCAGGGGATCTATAGTATAAAACGTGTAAATCTAATTTTTTTTTTTTTTTNGGACACATTTTCCTTTTTCCTCATTTCCTTCTCTTCTTTTTACTATAATATGTAGCATTATTTGACAGGCATCTTGTTTCCACTATTGCTTTGCCTAAACAAGATGAGTCTGTTTAGTTTCCTAGGAAATAGAGTTCAGGACTCTGAACCTATTACTTTGTAACTCTTAGATTCATTTATAGTCATTGGTTGCATGGTATTGTTATAAGATCTGCTTTTTTTGTTTTGTTTTGTTTTGTTTTGTTTCTTTTTCAGCATGTTCATTTTATCCTGTCTGGGAGTTAGCAAATTACTCAAAAGGAAAATGTGTCCACTATATCAGACCCTCCCTGCATTGTTTTCCCTGAAATTCTGTTTTGTTTTTTCCCTCAAAGCATGCTTGAGTGTCACAGACTCTAGACTGTGTCTTTTTATGCCCCATGCAGAAAAATGGAAAACAAACTAGAGGGCAAAAAAGTGGCCAAAATAGGCACCAGCGTAATGCATTCCATCGTCTCAAGGTTCTTGCTTCCTCAAATCTTACCTCTCTTGGATTCTTTCAAATGCCATGAACTGTTAATTTTTTAATATTTTTCTCAAGTTTTTTATACAGTCAGTGAGAGGATTATTCTGGTAGTAGCAACTGTGTCATTTCAGAGTAAGGAAGTCCCCGCTTCTATTTTGTGTTTATTATATATGTAGTGAAAAAGATTTCTTTGTGTATCCAACAATTCACTTGTTTCCTTTATCATGCATTCGTTAAGTGAATATAAATTAGGCACTGTGTTTATTACTCTAAGAACTGTTTGAACTAGAACAATAGTTCAAAGAACTTCTTGTGCTCAATTGTGTCCAACTCTTTGCAGGCCCATGGACTGCAGTCTACCAAGCTCTTTTGTCCATGGAATTTTCCAGATAAAAATACTGGTGTGGAGTGCCATTTCCTACTCCAGGGGATCTTCCTGACACATGTATCAAATATTTGTCTCACATTGGCAGGCAGAATTTTTACCATTAGCACCACCTTCTTATTGAACACAAATTTCTGTGTTCGTATTATCTTTTATTTATTAAATGCTTAAGCACATGAGAGATACATACATGTTCACACACATACTTATCATTTTATTGAACTTTTTAATATTATTACTATATTCTGAATTATAAGTAAATTGGAGTTTTATGTTCATATATTTGGTAATGTTATGTGGATTTTGGAACCAACTGCATGTACCTTCATATAGGATGCACCTTTAGTAGATTTTAGGCATAATGACACTAATAATAAGAACTATGCTTCTAGAGATTATAATAATACCTGGTACAAAATAGGCATGCTGGAAATAATTGCTTACTTTAAAAATGAGTAAGTGTCTGAATGAAACATTTTGCTTATATAGAAACTAAACTAAAATCTTAACATTATTTTATACAACATTCTTACCTCTTAAACAACTGCCTACTTCATGCTCTTTATTTTGCCTGGAAACCTCTTATCTTCCTTTCCTGTATGTATGTATCCAACAATGTTGGATACATCATAATTATTGGAGCTAAATTCAAGCCACTCAATTATATCCAACAATGTTTATAGAAAGAGTTCCTTCTATGCATTCCACTTGCACCCTGTGATACTTTTATGCTAAAATGTATGACCCAGGTTTATTTATCCTCCTGTGCCTTTTTCATTGCTTAAATATAGAATTATGCAAACCAACCACATATTAAATGATTCAGGATTAATTTTATTCCAAAGTGGAGTTACTAAGCTCCGAGAATATATATGTGAATAAAAAACCATGCTTTGCCTGTAGTGAAGTCTAGAAAAGGAATCTTTATCTCTAATTTTGATCACATCTTGATTAATAAGAGGAAAATATTTGGTTTTATATGGTCTCCTAAGGTTTGTATGACTATGACACTTGTACAAATCTATGACTTTGATATTTTTAACCTAAACTTTCTACTACCAAAAATTATGTGAACACATTACAATTTCTGCTCTTTTTATTAGATAATATAACTCATAATTTTACCATTACGATTTATACTGGGAATTTATCATTATGCAATTGTTTTTCTCTTGAAACTATTGATTTTTATCAGATGAACCTCTAATAGCTAAAGCCCTAGTTTTTAAAAATATCCTTTTGTATAATTTACAACTGTATTTTAATATTTTTATCTTTTAATAAAGATAATTTTGATATAACTATAGAGTTTTCATTTATCTATATTGAAGGAATGGCATTAGAACCAAATTAATCCAATACAACATCACCTCTGTCTGTTGACAGATAACCAAATTTTTGGCAGAACCTCAAAGAGAAGATAATGTGTCTCCAGAGAGAATGAACTTTTTCTCTTTTTTAGCTGATATAAAGTGGAGTATTAAAGACACAATCTGAAGACTTGAAAAGTTCATCAAAACCTTCAAGTATGTATCTGCTTTATTTGTTTCTAGCAAGATTTCACTACAGTAAAAAAGCATGGAAAACAGCTGGTCCCAGCTGGTTTATGCTGTTTCATTGAAGTGGAATGCTTGTTACATCAAGCTTCATTAAAATTAAATTCTATGTCCACTCTATTTTTATATGAAAATTAGTATGTTTTATAGGCCATAACTTATGATTCAGCAAGGTACAGAGTAAGAATAAATACAATGGAATATTTTAGGATATATGTAATTTAAGAGAGCAAAGAAAATAATTTGGAAAAAATTTTGAAAGAACTATTTAAAGGATAGTCAGGACTTAACAGATGAATAATTTCCAAGGTTTCACGATCAAAATTCTTGGTGCTGAGAGTCCAATAATTAGTCAGTCTGGTTAAGTAGTAGCCTAAAGGCCAAACTGGAAAGAAGCAACTGACTTCAAAAAATTTTTATTAAAAAAAACAAAGCCAAAATTGAAAGCCACACAAAACAAAAATAAGAGCATAAAAAGAAGAAAGTTTATCTAGCAATAGTGAGGAAAATACAATATAAGTATTGCAAATATTAATTTAAATTATGAGACTTAGAAAAAGAGGTGTGAAAGATATGATTTACATATATCATAATTTATTTCAAGAAGCTGGCAGATTCGATACCGTTTCCGTGAGCCAGAAATGTGAACAATTGTCTATTAGGCATGTATCCAACAAAGTTCCACTACTAAAACCACAATCTGTGCAGGCTTCCCCGATGGTTTAGCAGTAAAGTATCTGCTTGAAATGCAGGAGACACTGGAGGTGCAGGTTCAATCCGTGGGTTGGGAAGATCCCCTGGAGATGGGAATGATAACCCATTCCAGTACTCTTGCCTGGAGTATCCCTTGGACAGAAGAGCCTGTCGGCCTACAGTCCAGGGCTGCAAAGAGTTGGACACAACTGAAGCAACTTAGCACACACAAAGTCTCAGTCAGATAAAGTGGGTTGTCTCTGGCTTCTCTCTGCTCTCCATTTGGTCATTCTCTCCTACCACCTGCTTCCATCCTATGGACCAATCATATTCGCAATAGGAATGCCATTTAGATTTTGCTCTACTGTGAAGTTCAAAAATCCTCTGAAATTACCAACATTCTCCATCCTTGACAGAGGAAGAAAACACGTGCATTAGCTCTGTGTAAGTAACCAAGCAATTTTTTTTTTTTAATCCACGGAATATGTGAAGGATTATCATTTTAAACATAAGATGATTTCTAGTCAAGCAAATATACATTTGCGGTCAAGTGATGGAACCAATTAGAGCAAAATCAAAAACCAAGCAGTGTAAAGAAAGTGCTTAGTTGCAGAAATGTCTACCATTAAGCACGTGAGCTATTTCTCGATTTTCACAGATATTATTATTTCTTTTCTGGACACACTAGAGATATTTTACTCCAAATGTGTGGAATACAGAAAAATAGAAGGGAAAATAATTACTTTAACCTTCTTGTTAACTTCATTAAAGCAATATGGCTTTATAAAGATCAAGTATTATAGATAGTCAGAGATAAGGCATTAACATTTTACCATTAAGATCAAAGGCATAACCTGCAGAAACTAGCCACCTCCATTTCTCTTATCTTGATGCTAGATTTTTTGGGTCAAGATGAGCAAATATTGTTATCCCTGATTGGGAGTTACAGGAGCAGCAAATAAGCAAATTATGATATAAAGCCTAATCTGTTTCCTAAATTAACACAGATTTACTTCTTAAAGAGGGTCTTACTAATTGTACAGCCACTGAATTCTAAATTTTCAAACCTATTTTATATAAATACCTGTTTTCATGTAAACATGATATTTTAAAAAATTATCAGCTAAACGTATGAATATATGCCTTTATATCTTTGTAAGAGGTTTCATTATAAGGGACTGAAATGCAAAAGTAGGAAGTCAAGAAACACCTGGAGTAACAGGCAAATTTGGCCTTGGAGTACAGAATGAAGCAGGGCAAAGGCTAATAGAGTTTTGCCAAAAGAACACACTAATCATAGCAAACACTCTCTTCCAACAGCACAAGAGAAGACTCTACACATGGATATCACTAGATGGTCAACACAAAAATTGGACTGATTATATTCTTTGCAGCCAAAGATGGAGAAGCTCTATACAGTCAACAAAAACAAGACCAGGAGCTGACTGTGGCTCAGATCATGAACTCCTTATTGCCAAATTCATACTGAAATTGAAGNCACCAGACAGTCAACAACACAATCAGATTGATTATATTCTTTGCAGCCCAAGCTGGAGAATCTCTATACAGTCAACAAAAACAAGACCAGGAGCTGACTGTGGCTCAGATCATGAACTCCTTATTGCCAAATTCATACTGAAATTGAAGAAAGTGGGGAAACCACTAGACCATTCAGGTATGACCTAAATCAAATCCCTTATGATTATACAGTGGAAGTCAGAAATAGATTTAAGGGACTAGATTTGATAAGATAGAGTGCATGATGAACTATGGACAGAGGTTCATGATATTGTACAGGAGACAGGGATTAAGACCATCCCCAAGCAAAAGAAATAAAAATAGCAAAATGGCTGTCCGAGGAGACCTTACAAATAGCTGTGAAAAGAAGAGAAGCGAAAAGCAAAGGAAAAAGGAAAGATATAAGCATCTGAATGCAGAGTTCCAAAGAATAGCAAGGAGAGATAAGAAAGCCTTCTTCAGAGATCAATGCAAAGAAATAGAGGAAAACAACACAATGGGAAAGGCTGGAGATCTCTTCAGGAAAATTAGATATAACAAGGGAACATTGCATGCAAAGATGGGCTCGATAAAGGACAGAAATGGTATGGACCTAACAGAAGCAGAAGATATTAAGAAGAGGTGGCAAGAATACACAGAAGAACTGCACAAAAAAGAGCTTCACAATCCAGATAATCATGAGGATGTGATCACTTACCTAGAGTCAGACATCGTGGAATGTGAAATCAAGTTGGCCTTAGGAAGCATCACTGTGAACAAAGCTAATGGAGGTGATGGAATTCCAGTTGAGCTATTTCAAATACTGGAAGATGATGCTGTCAAAGTGCTGCACTCAATATGCTAGCAAATTTGGAAAACTCAGCAGTGGCCACAGGACTGGAAAAGGTCAGTTTTCATTCCAATCCCAAAGAAAGGCAATACCAAAGAATGCTCAAACAACCGCACAGTTTCACTCATCTCACATGCTAGTCAAGAAATGCTCAAAATTCTCCAAGCCAGGCTTCAGCAATATATGAACTGTGAACTCCCAGATGCTCAGGCTGGCAGAAGAACCAGAGATCAAATTGTCAACTTCCACTGGATCATGGAAAAAGCAAGAGAGTTCCAGAAAAACATCTATTTCTGCTTGATTGACTATGCCAAAGCCTTTGACTGTGTGGATCACAATAAACTGTGGAAAATTTTGAAAGAGATGGGAATACCAGACCACCTGACCTGCCTCTTGAGAAACCTGTATGCAGGTCAGGAAGCAACAGGTAGAACTGGACATGGAACAACAGACTGGTTCCAAATAGGAAAAGGAGTGCATCAAGGCTGTATATTGTCACCCTGCTTATTTAACTTCTATGCAGAGTACATCATAAGAAACGCTGGGCTGGAAGAAGCACAAGCTGGAATCAAGATTGCCGGGAGAAATTTCAATAACCTTAGATACGCAGATGACACCACCCTTATGGCAGATAGTAAAGAGGAACCCAAGAGCCTCTTGATGAAAGTGAAAGAGGAGAGTGAAAAAGTTGGCTTAAAGCTCAACATTCAGAAAACGAAGATCATGGCATCTGGTCCCATCACTTAATGGAAAATAGATGGGACAATAATGGATACAATGTCAGACTTTATTTTTGGGGGCTCCAAAATCACTGCAGATGGTGATTGCAGCCATGAAATTAAGACACGCTGACTCCTTGGAAGGAAAGTTATGACCAACCTAGATAGCATATTGAAAAGCAGAGATATTATTTTGCCAACAAAGTTCTGTCTAGTTAAGGCTATGGTTTTTCCTGTGGTCATTTATGGATGTGAGAGTTGGACTGTGAAGAAAGCTGAGCACCGAAGAATTGATGCTTTTGAACTGTGGTGTTGGAGAAGAGTCCCATGGACTGCAAGGAGATCCAATCAGTTCATCCTAAAGAAGATCAGTCTTGGGTGTTCATTGGAAGGAGTGTTGTTGAAGCTGAAACTCCAATAGTCTCGCCACCTCATGTGAAGAGTTGACTCATTGGAAAAGACTCTGATGCTGGGAGGGACTGGCAGCACGAGAAGAAGAGGATGACAGAGAATGAGATGGCTGGATGGCATCACCAACTCAATGGACACGAGTTTGAGTAGACTCTGGAGTTGGTGATAGACAGGGAGGCCTGGCGTGCTATGATTCATTGGGTCGCAAAGAGTCGGACACGACTTAGCAACTGATTTGAACTGAACTGAAGATGTTTAAGAGGAGTCATGAGTAAATTTACACACACACCCTCCTTTGGGATATGTTCTCCCTCATGCCTTGAGAATATATTATCCTTTGTTGAATAAAACTCTGAGCTGTAACAGAGCTATAACTGTGGTCCACCATTTAAAGTTTTGTTGTGGTGAGACAGAGCTGAGGAAATTTCACACTCTCCTGACATATCTGGTGCTGTGATTGGGATGTAACCTGGCTGAAGCAGCCTAGGCTCTGCATCCATGAGGTGGAGACAAAGCCCATCAGAAGCCCATCTAGGCAAAAGTTCACACTGTGAAAAGCCAGTGCAATGCAAACTCAGCACAGTGGAAGTGGCAAGAAGCCCCAAATGCTGGAAAGCAGGCTTACCCTTTAATGACAGGTAATTACCCTCATTACCCTACCATAGTTAGGCCTCAGGCCAAAAAAATAGGGAGGGAACACAACCCCCTACCCATCAAGAGAAAACTGGATTAAAGTTTTATTGAGCATAGCCCCGCCCATCAAAACAATACCCAGATTCCCCCTCAGTCAGTCTCTCCCATTAGGAAGCTTCCACAAGCCTGTTATACATCAGAGGGCAGACAGAATGAAAACCACAAGCACAGAAAACTAACCAAACTGATCACATGGACCACAGCCTTGTCTAACTCAATGAAACTATGAGCCATATCATGTAGGGCTACCCAAGACTGACAGGTCGTGGTGGAGAGTTCTGACAAAATGTGGTTCATTGGAGAAGGGAATGGCAAACCACTTCAGTATTCTTTCCTTGAGAACCCCATAAACAGGAAAAGATAAAAAGATATGACACTCCCCATAACACATGACACAAAAAAGATGAAATCCCCAGGTCAAAAGGTGCCCAATATGTTAACTAGAGAAGAGTGGAGAAATAACTTCAGAAAGAATGAAGAGATGGAACCAAACCAAAAGCAATACCCAGTTCTGATGTGAAAGGTGATGGATGTAAAGTCTGATGTGGTGAAAACAATATTGCATAAGAACCTGGAATGTTAGGTCCATGAATCAAGGTAAATTGGAAGTGGTCAAACAGGAGATGGCAAGAGTGAGCATGGACATTTTAGGAATCAGGGAAATAAAACAGAAAGGAACGGGTGAATTTAATTCATGACTGTTATATCCACTACTGTGGGCAAGAACTCCTTAGAAAAAAATGGAGTAGCTCTCATAGTCAACAAAAGAGTCTGAAATACTTGTGTGCAAGTCAGTACTTGTGTGCAATCTCACAAATTACAGAAAGATCTCTGTTTGTTTCCAAGGCAAACCATTCAATATCACACTGATCCAACTCTATGTCCCAACCACTAATGCCAAAGAAGTTGAAGTTGAACAGTTCTATGATGACATACAAGACCTTCTAGAATAACACCAAAAAAAAAAAAAAGTTCTTTCACCATAAGGGACTGGAATGCAAAAATAGGAATTCAAGACATACCTGGAGTAACAGGCAAGTTTAGTATTGTAGTACAAAATGAAACAAAGACTAACAGAGTTTTGCCAAGAGAAAGCACTGGTTATATAGCAAACACACTCTTCCAACACAAGAGACGACTCTACACACGGACATCACCAGATGGTCAATACTGAAATCAGATTGATTATATTCTTTGCAGCAGAAGAAGGAGAAGCTCTATAAAGTCAGAAATAACAAGACCAGGAGCTGACCATGGATCAGATCATGAACTTCTTACTGCAAAAATCAGACTTAAATTGAAGAAACTTGGGAAAACCACTACACCATTCAGGTATGACCTAAATCAAATCCCTCAAAATTATACAGTGAAAGTGACAACTAGATTCAAGGGATTAGATTTGATAGACAGAGTGCCTGAAGAACTATGGACAGAGGATCATGACATTGTATAGGAAGCAGTGATCAAGATCATCCCCAAAGAAAAAGAACGGCAAAATGGTTGTTTGAGAAGGCCTTAAAAATAGTTGAGAAAAGAATAGAAGCTAAAGGCAAAGGAGAAAAGGGAATATATACCCATTTGAATGCAGAGTACCAAAGAATAGCAAGGAGAGATAGGAAAGCCTTCCTCAGTGATTACTGCAAAGAAATAGAGGAAAACAATAGAATGGGAAAGACTAGAGATCTCTTCAGGAAAATTAGAGATATCATCTTTTTATTATAAAAAGATGGGCTCAATAAAGGACAGAAATGGTAGGGACCTAACAGAAGCAGAAGGTATTAAGAAGAGGTAGCAACAATACACAGAAGAACTATACAAAAAAGATCTTCATGATCGAGATAACCACGATGGTACAATCACTCACCTAGAGCCAGACATCCTGGAATGTGAAATCAAGTGGTCCATAGGAAGCATCAATAAGAACAAAGCTAGTGGAGGTGATTGAATTCCAGTTGAGCTATCTCAAATCCTAAAAGAAGATGCTGTGAAAGTTCTGTACTCAATATGCTAGCAAAGTTGGAAAATTCAGCAGTGGCCAGCACTGGAAAAGGTGAGTATTCATTCCAATCCCAAAGAAAGGCAATGCCAAAGACTGTTCAAACTACTGCACAATTGCACTCATCTCATACGCTATCAAAGTAATGCTCAAAATTCTCCAAGCCAGGCNTATGCTAGCAAAGTTGGAAAACTCAGCAGTGGCCAGCACTGGAAAAGGTGAGTATTCATTCCAATCCCAAAGAAAGGCAATGCCAAAGACTGTTCAAACTACTGCACAATTGCACTCATCTCATACGCTATCAAAGTAATGCTCAAAATTCTCCAAGCCAGGCTTCAACCGTACACGAACAATGAACTTCTAGATGTTCAAGCTGGATTTAGAAAAGGCAGAGGAACCAGAGATCAAATTGTCAACAACCGTTGGATCATCAATAAAGCTAGAGAGTTCCAGAAAATGTTTACCTCTGCTTTATTGACTACACCAAAGCCTTTTACTGTGTGGGTGACAACTGAGGAAAATTCTGAAAGAGCTGGGAATACCAGACTACCTGACCTGCCTCCTGAGAAATCTGTATGCAGGTCAAGAAGCAACAATTTGAACATGACATGGAACAATGGACTGGTTCCAAATTGAGAAGGGAGTACAACAAGGCAGTATATTGTCACCCTGCTTATCTAACTTCTATGCAGAGTACATAATGCAAAATGCTGGGCTGAATGAAGCCCAAGCTGGAATCATGACTGTCAGGAAAAATATCAATAACCTCAGATATGCAGATGACACCACCCTTATGGCAGAAAATGAAGAACGAATGAGCCTCTTGATGAAAGTGAAACAAGAGAGTGAAAAAGCTGGCTTAAGACTCAATACTCAAAAAACAAAGATCATGGCATCCCCTCCCATCACTTCATGGCAAATAGATGGGGAAACAGTGGAAACAGAGACTTTATTTTCTTGGGCTACAAAACCACTGCAGATTGTGACTGCAGCCATGAAATTAAAAGATGCTTGCTCCTTGGAAGAAAAGCTATAACCAAACTAGATAGCATATTAAGAAGCAGAAACATTACTTTGCTAATAAATGTCCATCTAGTCAAAACTTTGGTTTTTCCAGTAGTCATGTATGGATGTGAGATTTAGACCTAAGGAAAGCTGAGCACTGAAGAACTGATGCTTTTGAATTGTGATGTGGGAAAAGGCTCTTGAGAGTCTCTTGGACTGCGAGGAGATCCAACCAGTCAATCCTAAAGGAAATCAGTGCTGAATAATCATTGGAAAGACTGATGCTGAAGCTGAAACTCCAATAGTTTGGCCACCTGTTTCAAAGAACTGACTCATTGGAAAAGACCCTGATGCTGGGAAATATTGAATGCAGGAGAAGTGGAAAACAGGGGATGAGATGATGGTATGGCATCACCAACTCGATGGGCATGAGACTGAACTCCAGGAGTTGCCGGTGGACAGGGAAGCCTGACATGCTGCAGTCCATGGGGTCTTAGTCAGACATGACTGGGCGACTGAACTGAACTGAACTGGTAAACATTCAAAATTCATATTGACAATAATTAAGATTCATGTTCTATTCCTCTTCATCTTAGGTACCATTTTAGAGACTTTTTTAAAAGTAGATTTTCTTTTTTAGACATTTCTTATTTAGTTATATTCTTGTTTGTTTACTTATGCTTTGTTTGTTTTTTTGTTTGTTTGTTTGTTAATTCACTTTGTAGTTTTTCTGAAAAATCAAGCCTGAAAACTTTAACTACAAAGCCCTTTAGTTTCAGTTATGTAGTAAGCAACCTACGTTGTGAAATTATGTGATATCAACATTAAAACATGAGGCATGTACATTTTTTAAAGATTACCTTTAAAGAAAAAAAGGAAGGATATAATTATATCTAAAATACAGTAAGATATTTTCTTATGACACAACCTAAAATTTGTTCATTTTTTCCTAAGGAGAAGAAAAAAGTAAGCAGTAATATTTGACCACTTTGCTTATCAGAAAATTTGCCCATTTCATAATTTTTGGATGGCTTTAAAATACCTTTAAATATAAAGGAGGCATGAGGAAAGACTAGGAGTAGGGTCTTTTTTTTTAAATTAATTCATTTATTTTAAATGGAGGCTAATTACTTTAAATATTGTAGTGGCTTTGCCATACATTGATATGAATCAGCCATGAGTGTACATTTGTTCCCCAATCCTGAAGCCCCTCCCACCTCCATCCCCATCCCATCCCTCAGGGTCATCCCAGTACACCATCCCTGAGCACCCTGTCTCATACATCGAACCTGAACTGATGATATGGTAATATGCATGTTTCTCATGATGGTAATATGCATGTTTCTCATGATGTACTCTGTATATAAGTTAAATAAGCAGGGTGACAGTATACAGCCTTGACGTACTCCNAAACATTGTAGAGAAAACAAGCAACATTTCATAATGATAACTAAATTTACTGGAAATACAAATAATCTTAAAACTGTAAACACTAAGTAACATAGCTTGAAAATATCTAAGTGTGAGGGAAAGATCTCAAGATATATAAAAGAATACACAATCATAATGAGAGTATTTGATACATCTCTCTCAGGCACTTGAGAATCAAGTGAATAAAAATTATTAAGGACACAGAAGACTTGAATATCACAATTAACAAGAACAACCTAATACATATACATAAATCCACTGTTATTTGAGAACATACATTCTTTTTAATGCCTTCCTGGTGGCTCAGCTGGTAAAGAGCCTGCATGCCAATGCAGGAAATCCAAGAGATCCTGGTTCAATCCCTGGGTCAAGAAGATGTCCTGGAGAAGGAAATGCAACCCACTCCAGTATTCTTGACTGGAAAATTCCATGGACAGATGAGCTTCGTGGGTCTGTATAGTCAAAGCTATGGTTTTTCCAGTAGTCACATACAGATGTGAGAGTTGGACCATAAAGAAGGCTGAGCACCAAAGAACTGATGCTTTCAAACTGTGGTGTTGGATAAGACTCTTGAAAGTCCCTTGGACTGCAAGAAGGTCAAATCAGTTAATCCTAAAGGAAATCAACCATGAATAGCTCCTATCATACCTGAGAGTAATTAACATAACCCACCCTAAATTCATGGGTTAAAATAATGAGTTAAGCATCCAACTTAAAAAGTCACTGTAAAATATAAAAAGTAATTCTGAATAAACCAAAAGTAAATAAATCAAATCAGTTAATCCTAAAGGAAATCAACCATGAGTATTCATGGGAAGGACCGATGCTGAAGCTGAAGCTCCAATACTTTGGCCACCTGATGCAAAGACCCAACTCATTGGAAAAGATCCTGGTGTTTGGAAAGATTGAGGGCAGGAGGAGAAGGGGATGACAGATGATGAGATGGTTGGATGGCCTCACGGACTCAATGGACATGAGTTTGAGCAAACTCCGGGAGATTGTGAAGGACAGGGAAGCCTGGTGTGCTGCAGTCCATAACTGTACAATAATGCAATAAAACTAGAAATCAGCAACAAAATAAATCCCAAATTCCATACACTTGAAAATCCTTTTTAAAACTATTATACAAACAATGTGACCAAAAAGGGCTTAATATCCAAAATACACAAATAGCTCATAAGACTCAATAATGAAAATAAAACATACAACCCAGTTTTTAAAAATGAGCAGAAGACCTACATAGGATTTCCTCAGACATCCAGATGGCCAACAGACATGTGAAAGGATGCTCAACATTGCTCGTTATTATTAGAGAAATGTAAGCTAAAACTATAATGAGGTATCATCTCAGAATGGCCATCATCAAAAAGTCTACAAGTAATAAATGTTGGCCAAAGTATGGAGAAAAGAGAACTCTTCTATACTGTTGGTGGGAATGTAAATTTGTGCAGCCACTATGGAGAGCAGTATAGAGGTTCCATATATAACGAAACATAGAGCTACCGCACGATTCAGCAATCCCACTTCTGGGCATATATCTGGAGAAAACTCTAACTTGAAAAGATACATATACCCCAATGCTCCTAGCAGCACTGTTCACAATAGCCAAGTCATGGAAGCAACCCAAATGTTCATTAACAGATGAATGGATATATATATATAATAGACTATTGTGCTCAGTTGCTTAGTCATGTCTGACCCTTTGAGACCCCGTGGACTATAGTCCACCAGGTTCCTCTGTCCATGGACCTTTCCAGGTAAGAATACTGGAGGGGTTGCCATTTCCAACTCCAGGGGATCTTCCCAACCCAAGAATTGAACCCATATCTTCTGCACTGACAGGCAGATTCTTTACCACTGAGCCACCTGGAAAGCCCACAATGGAATATGACTCAGCCGTGAAAAAGAATGAAATAATGTCATCTGCAGCAACGTGGATGGACCTAGAGATTATCACACTAACTGAAGGAAGTCAAAGAAAGACAAGTGTATGCTATGGCTTATATGTGGAATCTAAAATATAATCCCAGTGGATTTATTTACAAAACAGAGACTCATAGACATAGAAAACAAATTTATGGTTACCAAAGGGCAAAGGAGATAGGAGGGATAAAATAGGAGTTTGAGATTAGCAGATATAAACTTCTATGTATAAATAAGTAAACAATAAGTTCCTACTATATAGCACAGGGAACTATATTCAACATGTTGTAATAAACTATAATGGAAAAGAATTTTAAAAACTTGTGAAATAATTTGTAGTCCAAAAATTGAATCATCATGAAAATTTGAAAAAAAAATTAGAATTGAACAGCAATTCAAAAAAGGTAAAAACTATGTATCAGAACTAGTGGGATATAGCTGCTATCATACCTGAGAGTAATTAACATAACCCACCCTAAATTCATGGGTTAAAATAATGAGTTAAGCATCCAACTTAAAAAGTCACTGTAAAATATAAAAAGTAATTCTGAATAAACCAAAAGTAAATAATTGAGAAAAGGTAATAAATGAGTACAAGGGGTGTTGGTATTTATTTTAGACAAAATGGGAAGAAATGGTCTCTCTAAAGAGAGGAATTTGAACAGAAATATGCAAAGTGAAGATTTAAAATATCAATAACTTACTTTTTGAAAACAACAATATGCACATTTTGCTTTCTCATCTGCCACGAATAAAGACAGAAAATTGGCTTCCCAATCTGCAGTTCATAGCAGGTGTATATAGAGAGTGGAAAAAATCATGCGTCTCTTGGCTCACGAATCATCCCTCAGGGATAAAGCCATAGGCGCAGCCAGTGCTGTGAGAATGGATCCTCGGGGAGAGGATGATGACAGAACATATGAAGGAAATTTATCCACCTGAAAGTTGGGTAGTCTCCCGGTTCTGTCATCCAGCTGCCCCAGTGGAAGTCAGCATTTTCACCTTGCAGCCAGCGGCACAACACTGCACCTCACGTGACCTGGCCTCATACCAGCAATTGAGACTCGTTCGTAACATCACGGCCCAGCAGTGCCCCTGGGGGCTTGTGCTCCCAACCTTAAAGTTCCTTTTACTTATCCTCGTTTCCCTTCGTACTCCGCTGATCACCTCATCCAGATTAAGTTGATTACTGATCTCACAGCAGAGGACTCCCTCATCACAGTCACCAGCGAGGGTCATCCATCATCATGAGACCCTCTCACTTCCCACTATTCTGTAACTCCGCTAGTTGGATCCAACTTTCCATACCCACCAGCCTTCCAAAAATCCATTAAGGGACTCCCCGTCAAATCACTCTACTCCTCCAGAGAGTACTTGAAAGTGAAAGTGAAGTCGCTCAGTCGTGTCCGGCTCTTTGCAACCCCATGGACTATAGTCTACCAGGCTTCTCTGTCAATGGGATTTTCCAGGTAAGAGTACTGGAGTGGGTTGCCATTTCCTTCTCCAGGGGATCTTCCTGACCCAGGGATAGAACCTGGGTCTCCTGCATTGCAGGCAGACGCTTTACCCTCTGAGCCACCAGGGAAGCCCAGTACTTAGCATCTGATCGTTTCCTTGTTTCTTTATTTGTTTGCTTCTTTCACGTCTCCCCACCATCACCACCACCACCACTGTCAGAATATTATCTGCAAGAAACAAGAATCTTTGTCTTGTTCACCACCACATACTAGTTGCCAGCACATTGTGGGAACTTAATAAATACTTTAAAAGATGAATCAAGTAATGAATGAATTTTTCCACATATATCCAGGGACTCTTCTCTCTGTGTAAAGGCAGGAGGGAGGAACATTAGCACCAACATCCATTCTTTAGCACGATGCTGTCATTTCAGAGTTTGTAAGCAACTCCAGAGATAATGTTGTCCAGCCCCCTCATGTCCATCTTTGCCTCATGAGAATTATGCTCCTGCTATGCTGGCCCCACTCCCAGATTCAAAGGACTGTACTACATTGATTTTAGCTGGGGCAAGATGCCAGCCAAGGACCATTTGGGAAGAATTTCCCACAGTAGGCAGAAAATGACACCACAATTGCAAGCTTAAATGCCTCTCAGCAGCAAGTGATGCTAAACAGGTCCCATTTGAGGCTGCACTGTGGGAGAGCACACCTGGGCATTCCGGAACATGATATCAGCAGCCAAACTGCATCTTGTTTAAACCCCAACCCAGGCAAACTAGGAAATCCACTCGCACAGCAAGAACCTATTGAACCTTGTTAATCGTGAACATAATTAATCCCTGCCTCCTGGGAAGTTTTTCTCTTTGACATTTGCTTGCCTCAAAGTTGTCTAAAAGTTCAACAATTGGGAACACTCAGGTCATAGTCACTTTTCTTTTTTGGCAAAGTTGTGTGTAGAGCCAAAAAATAAAATGTCAGCTGGGGGGAAAATGGCCGTAGAATGGAAATGTTATCTTAGTCAACCAACAATTTCCCTGCCAAATATTCACACCATGGCAGAGAACCAATTCTAACAGTTAATAAGTAAATTTGACAGAAATTGCTAAAAACTAAATTTTAACAGATAAAACTGTCAGAATTGCAACCAGTTCAGCTAATTTTTATTGAGTATCATAACACCAATCCTAGTAAGGTCTAACTGGCTACACCCAAGCTGTCCAAACCACCTTAAATTTTGCTTCTTCTATGAAAAAGAATCTTCTCTGATTCTTTCAGGACTAAGTGTCAACGCTGTTTGTTATGGAATCTTTTATTGACTCCTGCTAATTGTTACGAACTCTTGTTTCTTCAATAAAATGTAAGCTCTTTAAAGATGAGGATCAGGATTGTTCTTTAGGGTTTAGCACGTGACCTGGGATAGATGGGTGACAAAGTGCATTTGGTTGAATAGATGGATGAACACATGGATGGACAAATGGACTGATGAGGGAACCAGAATGCGCATTCTAGAAGAATTTTTAAGTACCTTGCATCACAGTCCCCTCTGATTCTAGGACAGCTGCAGTGGGCAATATGTGAAAGCTCAGACTAAACCATCTCACTGCATTCCACTTCAGTCTGTACGTCTTTCTGCTCTGCCCAGGGTCTAACACTGCAGGTACCTCCCTCTTCAGCCCACACACAGGCAGTCTGGTCCGCAAGGACAGTGGAATGAACATTCTTAGGGAAATCCTCACCTGTGGGGTGTAAGAGTCAGTGGATGGATGTCCCAGGGTCCAGCCCTTCAGGCAGACAAGCCTCAGCTGTACAGGTCTCAGCAAGTCTCAGCAGAATCAAGCCTCTGCCGCCTACAGCAGTGTCCTCGACATTACATCTTTATGCTGGCTTTCTCTCTGCTCACGTGTGCTTCCTAGGACCACCTCGCAAATAGCACGTCTTCACCCAAACCTCTGTCTCAAGCTTTACTTTCTTGGAAACCCAAAGAACTTGTGTCATGATGAATCTAATGTGAGATGCTCAACCTAGGAACAACGTCCAAGGACCTACGTGATCCAAGACAGGATAGCCTCAGAAAACATACGTGAGACAATACATCACATATGGCCCACCAGTAACAACAGAATGAAAGACAAGACAACGAACACAGTCCCTGGAAAAGGCAGACGCGTGTCAATCGTTCCTTCCTCTTTCCTAGCTGCTTCTCCTGCAGGCTCAGGAACCCAAGCACAGGCGTTAGCCTGAAGGCGCGCCCACCACCACCAGTCAGACCGGAGGCTCTGCCTGCCTCGGCTTCCCATCGCCCTCTTCAGCTTCCTGTTACCAATAAACCTAAATGGGGTCATACCTATTGCCACTCAAAAACAACAGAATGTTTCTTTAAATTACTGGCAGCTTCACTTCAGAGTGTCTCTGCAGAGTAATAATTAAACTCCAGGCTCTAAGCCTTTGAGAGGGTTGATATAAAACGGCTAGGTAAACCGTCTTCACAGAAAATACAATGAACCTAGCTAGGCCACTGCCGTGGGCTTTGCTGGACTCAGCGGTGAAGAGCCCAGATGCCGGTGCGGAAGACGCAGGGTTAATCCCGGGTCGGAAAGATCCCCTGCAGAAGCACGCGGCAGCCCACCCCAGTCTTCTTGCCGAGGAAGTCCCACGGACAGAAGAGCCTGGCGGGCTACAGTTTCTGGGGTTGCAAAGGAGACAGACATAACTCAGAGACTAGATAATAGCAGCAAGAAAGCCAGAGAGGCTCGAAAACCCTCAAGGAGTTGCATTTTGAACAGAAACGCGCAGAGGTAGAGGAGCCCTAGCCGAATCATTTGGGTGGCCCTGCGGAGGTAGAGAGGCCCGCGCCCTTCTGCCAGCATCCTCTGAGCCGCCCTGGCCTCTGCATGTCTCAGCGCCTGAGTGCTCATTCTCTTAGTTGCATGAGCCTTCTCTCCAGAATTCATCTCTTTAATTTCTCTCTTTTATTGGCTTAAGCTGCCGAGTCAGTTTTCATTGTCTTACAAATAAAAAATGCTAAATGATACAATTTTATTACTGTAAATCATGTCCTCATTCCAAAAAAAGTACCAGGAATTCCCTAAAGCAGAACCCTGGTCACTCTTTACCTCCTGCTAGATCGTCCTCCCAGAGTAACTCACCTGATTGGTGACTCTTTAAGAAGGAAATAAGCATGCCCAGTTCAGAGCTTCTTTGGCCTCTTTCCCTCAGCCAGATGGTGGATAGCAGATCCTATTTAAAGGGAAATGGGTTTGCCCCTCTGCACCACTGACTGCTTTGTAATCTCACTAATTCAGCATCAGCCAAGCACATGTGGCTGCTGTCTTCCTGGTGTCTGCAAACAAACCTGATTCTTTGATATTCATCTCTCTGTCTCTATCTGTCTGACTTCTGTCTCTCTGTCTCTGTCTGTCTCTCTTTCGGTTCTGACTTAGATGGTAAAGAGCAGCACTGTTTACGAGGCCTCATCAAACCCAGACAGAAAGCTAACAACTAAAATGGTTTTGGGAATGAGTGGAAAGCTTCAGAAATTAATAGTGATGGACTGAAAAGTAGATTTAATATGTTCACATACTGACCCTAAATTCAGTGGTTAGGGATCTGGGCAAGAAAATTACACGTGAAGGATAATCTCTAACTGTAAGTTAATACACTTGTTTTGTGACTGTTCGCATGTTATGGTCATAATATTTCATTTCTTCCTCTGTTCTTTGCTTACCACATGGAAAAACAGGTATAAGAAAACAGAAGTCTTGATACAGGGTGTTCTTAGAAGCATTATAGCTCCTTCAGCTAAAAGGACCAATGAGTTAAGTTGCTTTTGAGATCTGCTAATAGGTTTTAATGAATTCTAAATTGTGACACCTTTCTGTATAAATGTCTCAGGAGGCTTCTTATTCTAAAATGTGAGGCTAATGGTGAATAACTATCTTAGCTTATAAATCAAAAAGAAGTATTGACCAATAAAAGTTATAAAAGTTGATATTTAGTGTAAAAAAGTACAAATTATACTCTAGTGTTGGTATTTAGATCTTCTACTTTTATAGAAAGTATTCATTCATTAATTAATATTATCAGTTGACTAAATGAGCAAAATCAATAACAATATTACAAGTACTGGAGTATAGCCTCTGTATTCAGTCATCCTTGCCTATACAAAGCTTCATTGCTTATTCCATAAAATTAAACATGGATGTAGCTCCCAGGAGGGTCACATATAGACAAGTGGCATAAATCTGGATTTGCAAAATGAGTGTAAACATCACAGCTTCTTCAAGATCACATTTTCATTTTAGTGATTTTTACCCAAAGATGTCAGATATCTTGGAGTTTCAGTCACTGAGGGTAACCAGACGAAGAAGTTTGGGAGACAAAGTGACCTTAAGACAAATATTACTAGCATCCCACCTAACTGCAAGATCTAACCTTATTCTCTGACCCTTTGAAATGCCTAAAGTACATTTCATAAAAAAAGAGACATAGTATTCCTGTCTCCTTACTACCCCTGGATTACTGAGGCATCCAAACACAAAATGAGCAACATCGCAGTTGCTGCAAACACACTGTATCTTAGGAAAGAAATCACAGCACGTGCATAACTCTGGTCTCACATTTGCAATTCTCAACCACTTTTTCAAGCGCCTTGTTTCTGCAAAGAGAAAAATCATTCCAAGTCTAGGAATTAGTGGCGAGTGAAGTTGGCAACATTTGAATTCTTCACATGTCTAATCTTCACACTATATTTTAAACAAATTCAACTTAAAACAGAAACGCTAAATATATCGTGGACAGAATTTGTCTAAGTGGTGGCTAAAATGAATCGCAGTCCCACCTCTGTCTCTACCAATACACTGAAACTGTTTATCCCAATAAACACAATGGTTAAGCAATAAAATTGAGTTTGCAGCTTCAGGAGTGGCCCTAAATCTTCATGAGCTTCAAAGTTCTCTCCAATAAGTATGCAATCTGGATAAAAACAGTGGGCATGCTATGCAAACATAACATCAAAAGGAACTCTAGTTTTTCTTTCCAATCTGATTGTTGTCCTAAGCCTACTTATATAGATACTCTGGGCCCATGATTTATCACTTAATTTTCTAAATTTAACAAGTAAGCTGAGAAGTATAATAACAATACTTAGCCAGTGATAGGCTTGGTGATACTATTCTTGGTACTTTGTTTTATTATTATTATTATATGAAGTCGCCAAAAAGATCTTTGACCCTTTATAGAAAATTTGTTTTAATTAAAATATGGGAAGATTTCTATTGTCAAAATTAATAATTTAACACCATGAAAAGTGAGAAGTATAATAACAATACTTAGCCAGTGATAGGCTTGGTGATACTATTCTTGGTACTTTGTTTTATTATTATTATTATATGAAGTCGCCAAAAAGATCTTTGACCCTTTATAGAAAATTTGTTTTAATTAAAATATGGGAAGATTTCTATTGTCAAAATTAATAATTTAACATCATGAAATTTGATGAGAGATTCAAAGCAATTTTGTCAAATGGATTTTCCAGCCAGTTAAATATATGCTCTGATCAATTTCAGGATACTTTTTTTTTCCCCCCACATGTTCAGTGTCGGTTTTCCTACTCAAAGAAGGGAATAAAAGAGAAAGTAAATTGAAGGTTTTCCTCTGTGTTGGGCCCTGTGCTAACCCAAGGCCCAGTGAGGACTGAAGTTTGCTTCTGTCGTCCTATTTAAGGAGCCTCAGGGTCAGAGTTGTTTAATAGCTTCCTCAGTATCACAGTGACAAAGACGGAACACAGAGAAGAGAGGTTGAACATCACTGGCTAATACTTGCGGCTGATGTTACAGAAGACCGTTACTGTGGATCAAACGATATATCCCCATCTCTGTCTCTCTTTCTCATCTCATTGGAATTTGAGGAATAAGATGCTACGACACTGTGTCCAGTATGTACTATATCATGTTAAAAAAATGCTCTGAGGCTTCGATAGAGAACTTCTTTTAAACCACGAGTGAGAAATTATTAAATTTTGCCCAAACAAGGGATAACAAGATCTAGGAGCAAAACCAGGCATGCAGAATTTGTGTCACTATAACCTTGGGCAGAAAAGGGTAGAGCACCCAGCTAAAAGCAGGGACAGAGGGTCCATGTGTGGGCAACACTGAAGCGGGAATTCAGAACCAGATGACGGTTCAGCTCACGCCCGTCAGTGAGTTTCAAACAATCAACTAGGAAAGAAGAGAAGCAAAAATGATCTTCTCTCTAAATTCTTCAGTAATGCACATTGAGCAGAAATCAAAAGCAGAGGCTAACATGAAGTCTGGATTTGAAAAGTAGAAGTAAGCTTAGTTACCCTGAGAGTTGTTTCAAAAAAGCAGCTGCTGCCTGAGTCGAGCTTTCATTAACCATCAAGGGCAACAGCTGCAACCAGTGGTCACCTCTCTTCAAGGTCCAAAGAATGGTGGAGGGCGCTATGAGCTGTATTCACGAGCGAGAGCTGGAAGTCTCCTCAGGGGACACGCCTGCAGAGACTCACGGCAAAGTCAGGGTCAAGAGCGCACCAAGGAATGGCACCAGGAAAGGGGTGTGTGGGTCTCTGTTTGCTTGTGAGTTTCGTCACTTGAGAAAAATGATCTGGAAAAACCAAAGTACTTCCGGGGCCTGAGGACAAGGTTAAACGAAACAGAGTTTCTCCCTGGGGTTGGAAGGAATGGGAAGAGGGTGACTGTGGAATCCTTATCCCTCAAGGCTGAAATATTAGCAAAGAGCAACCCAAAACACAGGCACCCGCCCGCTGAAATGAAGAGCAATCCAACCCTACACTTGTCATAAACAAGCTGTATCTTAGACGCTGATATTCCTCAGCCTCCTCAGCCTGCCCATCTCTTTCCCCCAGGAGCTTAATTTTAGCTCTGTATTAATTATACAGTACAATTACACACAGACTTGGGCACGCGCACACTGTAATGATTCTGCCGTTATCACGGACTCTCTCCGGAGCTCATTCGGGTCACCTCCATCCCTATGGGATACGATGTTGTTTACTGCCTACGGCCTCACACTCATTTTCCCTGGAGATGGTTGCCCGGAAATAAGCTTCCTCCAAAATGAAAGCTCTCTGCCAAGATTTTTCAGGGGGAAGAGATAAGCTGTCTGCATCACAGGCCATGCAAAGACAGAACGTGTACATGGCCACAAAACCAAAATTCTCCAACCAAATGTCTTCAGCAAGAGTGGCTTCACGTGCCTGGAGGTCCACACAGGTGGCCACACCTCACCCGGCTGATCCAGTTCAGAAACGCAGCTCTTGTGCGGCAAGGGAAGTGGGCGCTGAAGGCTTTTCCTGTCGTTGCCACAGTGCTGGTGATTGCCAGGAGGGCTGGGAAGCAAAGGCTCAGCAGAATCACCTCTGCACTTCCCCCAAGCCCAGCTGCTTGCCCTTGACATCTTGAAAGGAGCACTTCAATGAGCTCTTAGCCTCTGAGAGTGATGCCTGAAATGTAAGACCCGAAGCATCTATTTATTAAGCTCGGTCACTAAATGAATCTTGCCCCATGGCCAGCTACGCAGTGGAGTTAATGAGGATGGAGCAGACGCTGAGCTAGGACATATTTAGCCAGGAGCTGCACCCCGAGGCCTGCCTCCCTGCAAAAGAATGAGGACAGCTCTCTCCTGACATCAAAAGGGCTTGAAGGGGACGTGCAGGCAGAGAATTCAGGCAACTTTCGCTCCTCACACCCTCCCTTTCTCTATTACTGGAAGCCTGCCTGTGTGGTTCCTCCAACACCATGCTGGCCTGGCAGGAAGGACTGCAGGTTTTTCTCAGGGGTCAGGGCTCTTCATTTGCAAGATGGTCGCATATCTACTGTGAACCTCCCGCGTCTGAGCACTAGGTCGTGTGCTGCGGATTCAGCTTGAACAAAGCCAAAGTCTCTGTCATGGACTCCTCTCCAGCAGTGGGAGTAGCCAGTAAGGACTCAAACAAATACACCTGTGATTTTCCGATTCTGATAATGCCTTGGAGGCGGCTGTGATGTGAAAGAATAACAATCTCAGAGAGTGTGTCAGGGGAAGCGTCTCTCAGGAGGCATCGCGTCCCCTGAGCACTGCCAAGCCCTGAGTTGGAGGCCTGAGCACATCCTCCAAAGAACATGGAACACATCTCTGCTTTGATAAATGCGCCAGCATTTTATCCCCCCAATCACCTAGGGGGAAGGGTTTACTACCAGGGACATGGCTGTGTAATGAATTCAGTTATTTGGGCACTGAAGCTTTGAGGAGGCCACAATACTGAGAGAGAGATATGGATCCAAATTCCCAGCACTCCGATGACTGTGCAACATGAAGCATGTTCTTTAACTCTAGGAGCCTCGGTTCTCTCATTGGGAAGAATGGGCTGACTTTACGGGAAATAGATGGGGAAACAGTGGAAACAGTGTCAGACTTTATTTTTTTGGGCTCCAAAATCACTGCAGATGGTGACTGCAGCCATGAAATTAGAAGACGCTAGCTCCTTGGAAGAAAAGTTATGACCAACCTAGATAGTATATTCAAAAGCAGAGACATTACTTTGCCGACTAAGGTCCGCCTAGTCAAGGCTATGGTTTTTCCTGTGGTCATGTATGGATGTGAAAGTTGGACTGTGAAGAAAGCTGAGCGCCGAAGAATCGATGCTTTTGAACTGTGGTGTTGGAGAAGACTCTTGAGAGTCCCTTGGACTGCAAGGAGATCCAACCGGTCCATTCTGAAGGAGATCAACCCTGGGATTTCTTTGGAAGGAATGATGCTAAAGCTGAAACTCCAGTACTTTGGCCACCTCATGTGAAGAGTTGACTCACTGGAAAAGACTGTGATGCTGGGAGGGATTGGGGGCGGGAGGAGAAGGGGACGACCGAGGTTGAGATGGCTGGATGGCATCATGGACTCGATGGACCTGAGTCTGAGTGCATTCCAAGAGATGGTGATGGACAGGGAGGCCTGGCGTGCTGCAATTCATGGGGTCGCAGAGTCGGACACGACTGAGTGACTGAACTGAACTGAAAACTATGTCAAAATAAAAATTAAAAAAAACCCTTTTAAGTAATAACGTGTTTAACCTACTATAGCACAGGGAACTCTGTTCAATGTTACATGGCAGCCTGGATGGGATGGGGAGTTTAGGGGAGAATGTATACATGTGTATGTATGGCTGAGAACCTTTGCTGTCCACCTGAAAACTATCATAAAATTGTTATCAGCTATACTTGAATACAAAGTAATACATTCAAATTTTTTAAAAAGAAAGAAATATTGTGTTTGATTTCCAAACTGCTTAGAGAGAGAAAAAGAATAAAAAATTATCAGTATAAAAAAGGCAAGAGAGAAGAAACAAAAAAACAGATCAGGTATAGCAAATAGAAAAAATACCGTAAGACGGTAATTTAAACTCAAACATATCAGTAATTACATTAATGATCACGATCAAGAAGTGTTCCAGTTAAGTACAAGGACTGACAGACTGATTTATGAAAAAAAAAAAGAATGATGCATTTAAGAGACACATCTAGGACTTCCCTGGTAGTCCAGTGGTTAAGAATCTGCCTGCCAATACAGGGACGCTGTTTGATCAGGGCTCCGGGAAGATTCTGCATGCTACAGGGCAACTAAGCCTGTGTGCCACATGCCCTAGAGCCCAGGTTCCACAACAAGAGCTGCTGCAATGAGAAGCCCAGACATTTACAAATAGAGAGTAGCCCCTGCTCACCAAGGAAAGCCCATGTGCAGCAACAAAGACAACGCAGTTAAAAAAAAAAAGAAAAAAAGGGGGACGATGGACTAGCTGACAAGCATAAGCTGATTCTCAGAAAAGAGGATTCGACTTTGAAACACACCTCAATTTTGTTTGCTGCTGCTGCTGCTAAGTCGCTTCAGTCGTGTCCGACTCTGTGCGATCCCATAGACAGCAGCCCACCAGGCTCCCCTGTCCCTGGGATTCTCTAGGCAAGAACACTGGAGTGGGTTGCCATTTCCTTCTCCAATGCATGAAAGTGAAAAGTGAAAGTGAAGTCGCTCAGTCGTGTCCGACTCTTTGCGACTCCACGGACTGCAGACCACCAGGCTGCTCCATCCATGGGATTTTCCAGGCAAGAGTACTGGAGTAGGGTGCCATTGCCTTCTCCGAGTTTCTCCATTTCTACTGTCCTAGACAGCACACCCGCCACCTCTCATTTGGACCCCTGCGGTCACCTCTGCCCTACTTCACCTACACTTTACTTAGCAGCCAGAAGGGCTTTGGAAAACCAAGTTAAGTCATGTTGTGCTTTTTTCTTAACACATCAGCTTCCCAGCCTGATTGGGCCTCTGACATCCTTTCGTCTGTCTCCTCCCCTCCCCTCCCCCACAATCATAGGGGACTTTCTTTCCTGTTTACAAAGGCACCAAACCTCCCCTACCTCGCGGCCTTGGCAATGGCTGTTCCTACCCTGCATGTTCATTCACCTGCTTCTCCCAAGGCTGGCCTGCTCTGGTACCTCAGACCTGGCAAACCTCAGGTCTCCTCCACGAGGCCTTCCCCAAGCACCCAATCTCACATCAATCAATTTTAACTCCATGTATAACATAACAATTACATTTCCTGTTAAGCAGTTTTTTCATTATTTGTGTCATCTGTCTTCCTCATGGGGTTGCTGTGAGGATTAGTTTGTATCTGTAAAGTGCTGAGATCCATGGCTGGCAAGTGCAGACACTGTATTACTGAAGTTGTAAAGTTTTTTTTGTTTAAGTACTCTGCATTGCTTAGGTTCATAGTAATTCAACTGTTTTATCGCCACTGTAAATAAGCTAACTGATAAACAGGAAGCCTACTGATTCTTAGACTTGATTTTGTACCATGGTACCTCACTGGATTCTCCTCAAGCTACCACTCTCTTCCCAATAAAACAGGCAACCAACCTGTTCCCTCCATCCCACTCCTTCCACTTCTGCCCAACACATATCTACATTCACACTCTGCTCTGGAAATATTACCAGCAAAACTCACCACTACCATCACCAGAATATCCAACCTGAACTTCTCTGATGTAACATTACTTAACCTCTCTGGGCCATCTCATAGGTAACCATTAAGGTTTCTTTTTCTGACTCTGAAACACAAATCTCTCCATTTCTCTAATTTCTGATGGGCTCCTCAACCTTCAGCCCCTCCTCCACTGCCTTCACTTGTTCATCACGTGCACACTGCCCTTGGTCCTCTTCCCAGGGCACAATTGCTCTTTGAGCTCACCTAGCTGGACCTATTCATTGTAACCTGTCCAGACCTTTGAACTGAGACACATGCCTACCCATCTGCCCACCAGCATCTGCAGAGTACCACCATATCCAACAGAAATGTCCACCTGGCCCTCCTGAACAACTCTGACAGTCTTTGCGGACTCAGGAAATGGTACCTCCCAACCCACGACCATAAAGTAGACCTCCAGCAGTTATGCCTGGCTCTTCTTGCTCCCTCACCAACATCCAACTAGTTACCAAGTCCACCTACTTCTGACTCTGTGTCTCTTTTCTCAAAACCACTAGTGTACATAAGCCTTATCATCACTTGCCTGATGTTGACTGTTCCATCCAAAATTCCTTTGGAAAACACTTAAAATGAATCTTTCTCCAATAGAGAATAAAATCCAAGGTTTTTTTTTTTTTTTTTTTGCAGCACCACGTGGCTTGCAGGATTTCAGTTCCTCAACCAGGGATTGAACCTGGGGTCACAATGATGAAAGGTCCAAGCCTTAATCACTGAACTGCCAGAGAAGTCCCCAAATTCAAGTTTTTAATGTGACCCTCAAAGCCCTCTACGATCCAATCTCTACCTATGGCTCTGGCCTCATTTCTTACACTCCATCACCACCATCCCCTGCAAAATCCTAAACTCTACATTTCTGCAACTGTAGTGTTCAAAGTTCACCAACACAGTAGATCACTTGAGGTGAGGTGAAGTCACTCAGCTGTGTCTGACTCTTTGCGACCCCGTGGACTGTAGCCTACCAGGCTCCTCCGCCCATGGGATTCTCCAGGCGAGAATACTGGAGTGGGTTGCCATTTCCTTCTCCAGGGGATCTTCCCGACCCAGGGATTGAACCCAGGTCTTCTGCATTGGAGGCAGACGCTTTAACCTCTGAGTCACCAGGGAAGCCCACTTGAAGCCTCTAAAATTTGCACACTCCTTCCTTTTCCTAGGCTGTCCCTCGTTCATCTCACTTACCTTTCAAATCACAGTTTAAGAGTCCCTTATTAATCCCTGAGGCATTTCTTGGAGTGTCCTTATTTCCAAAACTGACCCTGTGCTGTAGGTCCCCACACATTTTCACAGCTTGCTTTCAGAGGACCCCTAAGGTGTCACTGTGCTTGTACATTTTCTTGCCCACCATCCCTACCAGATCACGACTCTTCCAAGGCAAGAATGACTTATATTTGCACCCTTAGCACCTTCCCTAGGATCCAGCAAACAAAAGAGAATAAAACTGTTGAATAACTAAAGAGACAAATGCGTAATTTCCCAAATGAGGTCCCAAAATCTTAGACACAGAAGGGAAAAACTAAGTAAATGTGTGTCGAAGAAACTGGAAGATGGATGATTACGTCTTTTTAACTCAAGGTTCAAGGTATAGAATTGGCAGAAAAGAGACTGAAGTGAGTAAATTAACAGTCTGATGACAAGAAGCGCTTCTGGATGGTCTAACGTTACCTAAAGGAGGTCCAGTGGTTTGGCAGCGGGATGGGGAGAGGGAACTCCATGCAAACGCCAACCCTGGAAGAGACGGATGAGCACACGTCGGTCTTTAGGGAGTTTTTCAGAAACTAAAGAAAATCCCTACTCACCCAGATGGCAGCTGTCCGGACCCTGGTGGCCATCCCCACAGCCAGTTTTGAGTTCCCTGCAAGAGAGTGGCAGGACCTGATGGCTGCGGGAGGAGAGACTCGTGAGGGAACAGAGAATCGTGAGGAAACAGATCTCTCCGCCGCGCCCGCGCACACGCGGGATCCTCTTGATTCCAGAGGACGCGCACCTCCCTCCTCTCACGCTGCCGCGGCGTCACTTCGTCCCCACCTACACACACGCGACTGGGCCAGGGCAGGCGTAAGGGAGGCCAGACCGTCTGCACGGTCCCGCCTCCTTGATTTTGGAGGGAATCGGCGTGCACCGCTCCCCTGAGCCCTGAACTGGTAGCGCGGGAATGCGGGGGAGACGCGCTCCCAGCCGACCTCCTGGATCTTGCAAACAGATCTGCTCGTTCTCCTTCTCGACTTTGAGTCACCCGCTCTGGGCGCTTCGGCGACGGCCCTCGGGCAGCCGAGGTCGGCCGGCATCAGCTTAGGTCACCGCGACCAGCATGGGACTCGGCCCACCGAACAGGGCTCTCCCCGGGCCAGTGCCGAGCGGATGGCGGCTGCTAGGGACGCACAAGAATTGCGTCAGTGAAACTCACGGGCAGGACAAACTACAACTCCCAGAAGCCTCCGCGGTCATCCCTCCTCCGAGCGTGGCTCCGACCAAGGGTCGCCGGGAGGGGGCGCTGCAGCCGCAAATCGCGGGGTTCCCGGCCCCATCCTTGGGCGGGGGTTTGGGGGCTTTCAATAATACAGAGGATTAAAAGAATTGATGGCAATAGCGCAAGGTAGGGAGGGGTGTGCGTTGACTTTAAAATATTTTGATTCCTGCTTTCCGATGGCAGAAGTACTAATTTAAAGTTTAATAACAAAAAGATATATTCCGTTGTATAAGGGACTTTTTCATGTAAATTAATTTTCCAGAAAAATTCGGAATGGCATTGTTTTCCTTTGGGGGTGGGGATGGGAGAATCTTTTAACTGTAAAACGGCTGGATTCTCCTATGTGCTTCTGCATTCACTCTGATTGTTTATGTTGCTTCTGTGGAAGTATATTAAAACATCTGGCCACACATAGGTATGTCGTTGGAAAAGGACAGCATTTTAATATACTTAGATAATTTTACTTCTTAGTAAAAGCTGAACAGTATACCATCTAAAACCATATAGGTAAACTTTTTCACTCTGTTAAAACTCATTGGTTTGTCTTGCACTTTGAATGGCTAGTTTTATCAGGCATGATTTCGTAACATCTTACATTGGTCATTTGGAAAATATGGGTTCATTGACTAATGCCTATCTTCCAGATGTTGACACCTTTCATAGTACAGTATGAAAGCTGCTATTTATCAATATCACCACTGACCTTAAAGTATTGAGAATCTGTGAAGTTCACAGTGGTAGATACAAGATTTCCAAAATTCCATTTTCACTTGAAAACTGTAGTTTTATGTTGGCAAAAAATGCTATCTTTGTTTCCCTTTAAGTGACAGCTTACTTGGTTGACTGTTGAGATGTCTGCCACATTCCCATGTCTGCCTCATCTTTCAGTTTTTCTTTCACTCAAAGTTCAGCTCCCAACTCATATAACCACACCGGTGATTTTCCTGGAGACTACTATGGAATTTCAGGATACAGCACAGAATACTTGTTGCATACTTGATACTTGATACTAAAAAGATGTGGACTCAAGAGTTGAGATTTAATAAATATATTTTTCATTGCTCCATCAAGAAGCGAATTGGTCTTTTTGAACAATGAGATAGTTATAAAAGAACAGAAAAAAGACTGCTGTCTCACAATACATTTAAATTAAATTTTAAATACTAAATGTGGAAAGGAAGGACATGAGTTTGAGCAAACTAAGGGAGATAGTGAAGGACAGGGAAGCCTGGCATGCTGCAGTTCATAGGGTCACAAAGTCTAAGACATGGCTTAGTGACTGAACAAGTTCTATGCTGAAATGTGGAGTTAGCATCCTTTGCCCACTTGTTTGTTAACCAATCTCTGTAATCTACTAAGTTCTTGTGTTGTGTTGGTTTTCAGTGGGTGCTACAACAAATCACTGCAAACTTGGTGCCTTAAAGCTACACACATATATTATCTCACACTTTTGAAGGTCAAAGTTCCAACAGAGATCTTTTGGGTTAAATCAAAGTGTTGACTCTGAGACAGGCTGGGACCTGGGACCCTTTACTGCAATGCTTGCACTTGGACACACCTCTCCTCAAGCAACAAGGTACAAAGAAACTCTATGGGACTAAAAACAACTGCATATCTGGGAAGTTGGGGCAAATTCTGGACAAATGATACAAGGAGACTAAAAAACCCAAGTGCCACTTTTGAAGAGCTGGGAGCAAAAGCAGGGTACTGCTTGGACCCCTTGTTCACAACACCACCTAAGGGGTGGGCAAAACACCTAAGCCAGCCCTCCCGCGCAACTCCTGGTCACACTCCTACTCTCACCCCCTATAAGGAACCAGCTCATGCCCACCTTAGGGAGTGAGCAAGGGAACCTATTACCTGTTCTCACTCCTCCCTGCTGCAGTAGAAGTCCTGAATTTCTTGTCTGGCCTCTGATCAATTTCTATTGACTACGGAGGCCAAAAACCCTGGTTGATAATGTCAGGTCTGTTTATTTCTCTCCCTTGGTTCTTGCCTTGTCATAACAAAGATTTGGAACAACAGACTACTAACAGCTCAGGCAGGATTTCTTGACCCCTGTCTCATTGTAGCAAGGATTCAGAACAACAGACTGATTACAGTTCAATTACAGGCTCTTCCCTGGTGGCGCAGATGGTAAAGCATCTGCCTACAATGTGGGAGACCTGGGTTCGATCCCTGGGTTGGGAAGATCTCCTGGAGAAGGAAATGGCAACCCACTCCAGTACTCTTGCCTGGAAAATCCTATGGACAGAGGAGCCTGGTAGGCTACCGTCCATGGGGTCACAAAGAGTCGGACACGACTGAGTGACTTCACTTTCACTTTACAGTTCAAGCAGATAGATCTTTTATTAAACAGCGGACAGAACAAGAGTGGCCACGGTCCCTCTTGGCTTCCCTTTTTATACTCCCTGTCTCCTCCTCTCCTCTTGGTTCTGCCCTATGCAAAATACAAATGGGTGTATGCTCAGTCAGGTAAGGGGACATGTCTGGGCATACGTGAAATAGAGTTTTTACATATTCATCTAGCTGGGGATGGACTGAAAGTTTTGATAGTTGCAAGTTACATAACAACAGATTCTATAGTGCTTGTTTTTCCCATAATTCAATCTGTTAACATTCAGATGTATATATATAAAATATTTATGAACACTTAGGGCTCCTAGCTGCATAAGGTTACTTGAGGACACAGTTGTTCATCAAGGGTGCATGTGCCAGAGTTGGAAAAGCCCCTATGGTCAGTTTGAATCCACTGTGTGCCTCAGGCGCATGTGCAGGAGTTGGAAAAGTCGTTGTGGTTATTTTGGCAGTGTGCTTGAGCTCTCCCAAGTGTGCCTAGGGTGGGGTTTAGAGGTCAGTTTGCATCCTTTCCAGCTAGCCACCTCTAGTTGCTCATGCCTAACTAACTTCCTACCTAACAATAACAGCAGGACTGCGTTCCTTTCTGGGGGCTCTTGGGGAAAATCCTTTCCTTACCTTTTCCAGGTTCTAAAGGCCATGAGTATCTCTTGGCTCAGGGCCCCTGTCTTCCATCTTTAGAACCAGCAATAGAGTCCTCCTCACGCTGCATCACTCTGGCTCATTTTCTGCCTCTTCCACTTTAAGGACTCATGTGATCACATGAGGCACACACAACAATCCAGGATAATATATTTTAAGGTGAGCTGAGAGCAAACGTAGTTCCCCTTTGCTATGCAAGATAATATATTCATAGGTTCCAGGATCGGGATGTGGACGTCTTCCAGGGGCCACTACTCTGCTGTTCTGTTTCTTAGTCTCTTTATTTTGTTCCATTGATATTTTTGCCTCTAATAGGGGTCTGCAAACTTTCTCTGAAAAAGGCCACTGTGTTAGTTTTCTAGAGCTTCCATAATAAAATACCAGGTGGCTTAAACAACAGAAATTAATTTTATCGCAGTTCTGGAGCTGAACATCTGTGATACAGGCATTAACAGAGTTGATTTTTGCTGAGGTCTCTCTCCTTGGCTTGTAGCTGCCAGCTTCTCCCCATGTCCTCACAGGCCATCCCTCATGCAGTTCTGGGTCCTAATCTCCTCTTCTTGTAAGGACACCAGTCATATTGGATTAGGGCCCAACCTAATATCCACATTTCGACTTAAGAAGTTTAAACTTGAAAGATCCTAAGCAGGGGCATTCTGAATTATGGGGGATTAGGACTTCAACACAGGAATTTGGGGGGAACACAATTCAGCCAATAACAGTTAGGGGACTTCCCTGGTGGTACAGCAGATAAGCATCCATCTGTCAATGCAGGGGGCATGAGTACGATCCCTGGGCCAGGAAGATGCCCACATGATGTGGAGCAGCTAAGCTCAAGCACCACAATTACTGAACCTGCACTCATTAAGACCTTGAGCCACAACTACTGAGCCAACGTGCTGCAACTACTGAAGCCTTGGAGCCTAGAGCCCATGTTTGCCGGGAGCCAGCGTGAGGAACTCCGCCCTTGGCAAAGGTCATGAGGAAGGAGGCTCGGCATTACACAAAGGCGAGATCGAGCCTCAGGAGACCCCCTGTTCCCAAGCATCTACCCCCAAAACCAGAGTGCCTACTTTACTGTTTTATGCTCTCACCTACACCTCTGACTTTATGGGGGGCTCTCCCCCATCACCATTTCTCTCAGAGAAGGAGTTAACTTGCAGCTCCAGTTAATAAAAATTCCTGGGCGTGACAAGAGTGTTTCAACTTACAAACTCCTCTGAAGGTTCTCTAGCCTGCCTGAGCGGGTTCATCCAGCCACATGTGATTGTTTACAGCCTCCCAACCGTGAGAGGCAAGAGATGCTTTAAAACTTTCGAAATATAGACTCTTTTGAGAAGTTAGAAAATTATTAGTATAGTATAGTGGGTTGATTAGAAATTATATTGGTGAAGGGTTTTTCATTTGTTGAGCCAATATTTGCTGCTAAATCTCCATATTCTCTGCGCTTATAATGAATATAACTAGCATATAGGAGAAATAAGTATTAACCTTTAAGCTTAATCACGTTAAACCTTAGGCTAAGTAAATTCCTTTTCTTGATTGTAACCCGCTACACTCTCACCCTATAGGAATGCAACTTTATTTGGAGGGTGGCACCTAGTTTAAAAAGTCACCCCTGGAAAAAATAAGTTTTCTGGTTGACTGACTGTTATCAGAAAGGGCCATAAAATGTCAGCAGGCCTCATGGCCAGAAGATGATGTGAAACCCCTAAAACCTTTGTATAATTTTATACGAAGCACCTGATTGTGACAAGGGTCAGGTCTGCTGACCCCACGTGACTCTGTATTCATCCCTATGTATAACAAAAAGTATATAAGCAAACCTGAAAAATAAAGAAATCGGATCAGTTTCTGGAAAGACTGATTCCCCCGTGTAGTTCTTTCTTTCCCCTTCTGGCTGAATTCCCATCTGGAATGTGGGTACTCACCAAGCCTGCTAATTTTGCCTGGGCTTCTAAGATGGGACTGGGGAGGCCTCAGTGCCTCCTCTCCTTCGGGAGAACAGAAAGACGCCAGTGGCCTACGTCAGTTCAGTTCAGTCGCTCAGTTGTGTCCGACTTTTTGCGACCCCATGAATCGCAGCACGCACGCCAGGACTCCCTGTTCATTACCATCTCTCGGAGTTCACTCAGACTCACGTCCGTTGAGTCCATGATGCCATCCAGCCATCTCATCCTCAGTCGTCCCCTTCTCCTCCTGCCCCCAATACCTCCCAGCATCAGAGTCTTTTCCAATGAGTCAACTCTTCTCTTGAGTTGACTTCTCATGGCCAAAGTACTGGAGTTTCAGCTTTAGCATCATTCCTTCCAAAGAAATCCCAGGGTTGATCTTCAGAATGGACTGGTTAGATCTCCTTGCAGTCCAAGGGACTCGCAAGAGTCTTCTCCAACACCACAGTTCAAAAGCATCAATTCTTCGGCGCTCAGCCTTCTCAACATTCAGAAAACGAAGATCATGGCATCCGGTCCCATCACTTCATGGGAAATAGATGGGGAAACAGTGGAAACAGTGTCAGACTTTATTTTTTGGGGCTCCAAAATCACTGCAGATGGTGACTGCAGCCATGAAATTAAAAGACGCTTACTCCTTGGAAGAAAAGTTATGACCAACCTAGATAGTATATTCAAAAGCATAGACATTACTTTGCTGACTAAGGTCCGTCTAGTCAAAGCTATGGTTTTTCCTGTGGTCATTTATGGATGTGAGAGTTGGACTGTGGCCTATGTAGGTGGTGCAAATTCCTTGTCTTGGAGTTTTATCGGTATTCCACGTAAACCAAGTTATTCAGCCTCTTTTTCTCCACTAATTTTCTTACTACACTATTCTTTTCTAATCTCTCATTATATTTGTAATTAAATAAGTTTTTTCCTAGGACACCGATTCCGTCTCTCCTTCGAATTACCCTGGATCCACGGGGGCTGGACCCCGGGCACATGTTCCCCAACAAGAGAAGCCAGTGCATCACAATGAAGAGTAGTCCCCACTCACCACAACTAGAGAAAGCCCACAAGCAGCAATGAAGACCCAGTGCAGTGAAAATAAATAAATAATTTTAAAAATCAGTTAGTAAATGTCACATGAGTGTATGTTCCTCAGTTCGTTGTCTCGTCACAACAAAGATTTGGAATGACGGACATTAAAGCCCTTGGTAAGTCACAGCTCTCGGGTCTTGGACAAACCATGTTATAGCTCTTAGGCAAATCAGTGTTACAGCTCTATTTTATTTAGAAGATAGCAGGAGAATCCATCCTCGAAGCATGAGGGCATGCCAACCCAAAGACTCGAAGAGAAGAGAGTGGAGGAGCGTGAGGGGGAGGGAGAGAGAGAGGGAGAGAGAGGGAAAGAGCGTACACACCCAGGAGAGAAAGAGAGAGAAAGTGCTTTGGCTCCTCCTTTTATATGCTTTTTCCTCCACCTGGGCCTGCCCTATGCAAATTGGGCTTAGCCAGGAGTGCTGTTTGTTCTACCTGAAGTCTTCACTCTGGTCCTCGGACCTTCCTTGTCTTTTAGCCACCGCCATTTTGGACTCATTTTCCCTATTCTACCTACCTAACAGTAAATATTTTAGGCTTTGTGGGCCATCATCTATCGTAACTACTGAATTCTGCCACTGAGGCACAAAGGCAGCTACAGATACTACATAAAATGAATAGGGCTGTGTGCCAGAAAAACTGTGACAGCAGCCAGATTTGACCTATGGCCTGCTATTTGCCAACTTTTGGTCCACACTATGCTTTATCATTGTCTTGTTATTATGTCATTACAGCAAGCCATAACAAGCAGTAGGTCAAAGCCCTTTCTTATTGTTGTTTTTCAACAGGGCCTCAGTTCTTCTTCCTCCTTTGGTCTTGCATGTACATTTTAGGTTTTGCTCATCAAGTTCCATGTAAAGCCTCCATAATAAATAGTGACAGCTGTCAGCATGTACCTCCATAGGGCAGGCACGGTCATGTCACTATCTAACAACTCTCCTCCTGCCTTCTTGGCTGAAAGAACACTGTGTATGCTCAGGTACAGGTTGGTTGTACATTTGTGGCAGCCCCCTTTCCAGGTTCAGTGGATGGATGTTGGCTTCTTCATCAATTAATTGAAGTAATTGAATGAATATTTGCTGAACACCCACTCTGAGCTGTACATCAGTAATTAAAGTGAAGCATTCATGCTGGCAGGGAAGACAGATAATAGATAGGTGGATAGAATGATAGATTAAAAGGTAATAAGCACTGTGGAAAAATGCAAAATAGTCAGGTAAAGGGGATTAGCAGTGCCTGTGGGGTGGTACTTTCAAATAAAGCAGCATCTTAGTTTCTTAGGCCTGCTGTAATAAAGCACCATGGAGTGTGAGCTTAAGAAACAGAAACATATTGTCTCCCAGTTCTGGATGGTGGAAGTCCAAAACCAAGGTGTGGCTGGGAGGGGTTCCTTTTGAGGGCTATGAGGGAAGGGCCTGTCTTAGCCTTCCTCCTGGACTTGTGGACCCTCTGTCACCTGTGTCTCTTATCATCTTACTTCTGTCTGTATCTTTGTGCCCAAATCACACCCCCTCCTTTTTTTTTTTTTTTAAACTGAGGACACTAGTGATACTACTTCAGGGGTCACCCTAAAGACCTCACTTTAACTTGATTACCTTTATAAATACCATTCTTTCAAGTAAGGTCACATTCTGATACTGGAGGTTATGACTTTAACACATTAATTTGGGGAGGACACAATTCAATCCAATCTCCTTCCACAGGGTTGTGTGACAAGGGAGCTTTGTCACTAAAAATATCTAAAACTTAATTCCTAATATATGGAGCCAAAAGCAGCTAGCTTTTCCAGCCTCCCGAGGCCCCAAATCTGTGGAATCCCTATTCCATTCTATTACCTGAATTTATCTCATTATTAGAACATCCTGCTGATCTAAACTACTAGCTGTTTATGTACACCATTGCTTTCTTTTCAACCAGGGCCAGTACAGCTGCTGAGACACTAGACACATGGCCAGCTTGCAACTTAAGGACAAAGTTAACTAAATCAATTTTTTCCATTTCTTGCCATGTAACAAGAGAACCATTCCACAGATGAAATCAATGTGTGCTTCAGTGGATGAGTATAAAGAAAGTATTTTCTGATTCCCCATGTGCCTACAGCATTGGAGGCCGAGATGCTGGGCCTTTCTTAGGATTACTCAGTGCTTTCCCATTACCCTGAGGAGCATGCCAGGACCCTCAGCCAGAAGTGTAGGCAGTAAGAAGTGGAAGTAAACCTTCTCATGTTGGAGCCCAAGTGATCTGGGTGCCTCCACTTCTTACTGGTCCCTGGGGACAAGCCACTCTGAACTCATGAGATTAAAAAGAAGGACACACAAACTGCTGTGAAGACAAAATGTGCTGTAACTCACGTGTTCCATGATACTTTAACATGATTAGTTCACTTTCATCCTGTTAGAACCTAGTTTCCACTGAGTAGCTGTGTCATTTTAAGATACCAAGAAATTAGGGCTTTCCTTGTGGTCGAGTGGTTATGAATCTGCCTGCTAATGCAAGGGATATGGGTTCGATCCCTGGTCGGGGAGGGTCCCACATACCACGGAACAGCTAAGTCCCTGTGCCACAATTACTGAAGCTTGAGCATCTAGAGACCATACTCTGCGAGAAGAAGCCACCGCAATGAGAAGCCCACACACCCCAGCTAGAAAGTAGTCTCTGCTACTACAACTAGAGAAAGCCTGTATGCAACAACAGAGACCCAACCCAGCCTGTAAAACAAACAAACAAACAGTATCAAGTCACCAACACAATGATAATACGAAGATGGAGACATCTAGAGGATGTTGTTGATGGAGGTCTAAGTGAACTAGTCTCGAGGAAATAGCAAGAGTAGAGCGTATTTATTTTTTTTAATATTAGAATAGCAGATTTTATAAAAACTTCTCCCCGTCAGCCTTTATCTTATCTGAGGCCTGCCATACTTGATAGCTGTTGTAAAGCTCTGCCATTTACAAGCTATATGATTTGTGGCAAATTCCTTAAAAATTCCAAACTCTAGTTCCCTTAACTGTAGGGTGAATGATATTAAGCTTCTTATAGGGTTATGGATAGAGATATTCTGATGTGTTGAAGGGCTTCACAGACTGGCTATCTCGTATTAAGCTGTCTATAAATGAAGCAAAGTGAGTGAAGTGAAAGTTGCTCAGTCATGTCCGTATAGTCCATGGGATTCTCCAGGCCAGAATACCAGAGTGGGTAGCTTTTCTGTTCTCCAGGTTATTTTCCCAACTCAGGGATTGAACCCAGGTCTCCCGCAGTGCAGGCTGATTCTTCACCAGCTGAGCTACAAGGGAAGCCCAAGAATACTGGAGTGGGTAGCCTATCCCTTCTCCAGCGGATCTTCCCTACCCAGGAATTGAACCGGGGTCTCTTGCATTGCAGATGGATTCTTTACAAATTGAGCTATGAGGGAAGCCCCTATAAATGAAGACGAGTTACAAAAAAAATAAGAACCATTACACTATTGTTATTAGCATTTGCTTGGAGCTGCAGGTTTTCTAGTTTCCCAGAAATCCTTGGTTTTCTAATTCCTTAAAACACCTTTATTGAGGTAAAATTTACACACAACAAACTGGATCCAGCTAAAGAGTCCAGTTCGATGAGTTTAACAAATGAAGACATTCAGGGAGCCACCACCACAACCAAGACATGGGTCAGTCCCATGTGTGCACAATGATTCCCTTGTGCTCCTGTCTGCAGCCTACTGCTCTCCCACCTGGGCCATAGGTGACCACCTAACTCTCTCCTTTACATGTTTTGCTTTCTAGAATTTTATAGGTGGGAGTCTTATAATGTGGACTGTACCCTTTTGTGTCTGAATTCGTTTAACCATTTAGACTTATAGGACTAGACTACAATGTGTTTATCTACCCATATGTTGTGAATTACTATACCTGTGTTTACTATATCTTCATCCAGTTTTAGGCCATTATGATGTTGAGCATTTCGGTATACATTTTTGCATGGACAGGTTTTCAACTCTTGGTTATTTACCTAGAAATGGAACTGATGGGTCACATAGTAAGTGTATGTTTAGCATTCTGAAGACATTCCAAACTGTTCTACAAAGTGGCTGCTCAGTTCAATCAGTCACTCAGTCATGTCTAACTCTTTGTGACCCCATGGACTGCAGCATGCCAGGCTTCTCTAT
The DNA here is from genome assembly GCA_006410675.1 of Oreotragus oreotragus. Taxonomy (NCBI): domain Eukaryota; kingdom Metazoa; phylum Chordata; class Mammalia; order Artiodactyla; family Bovidae; genus Oreotragus; species Oreotragus oreotragus. The sequence continues at coordinate 114,729 of SJYX01005325.1, forward strand.
CCATCACCAACTCCCAGAGCTTACCCAAACTCATGTCCATAGATTTGGTGATGCCATCCAACCATCTGTATAATCGTAAGGGATTTGATATAGGTCATACCTGAACCATCTAGTGGTTTCCCCCACTTTCTTCAATTTTAGTCTGAATTTGGCAATAAGGAGTTCATGATCTGAGCCACAGTCAGCTCATGGTCTTGTTTTTGCTGACTGTATAGAGCTTCTCCATCTTTGGCTGCAAAGAATATAATCAATCTGCTTTTGGTATTGACCATCTGGTGATGTCCACATGTAGAGTCTTCTCTTGTGTTGTTGGAAGAAGGTGTTTGCTATGACCAGTGAGTTCTCTTGGTAAAACTCTATTAGCTTTGACTTGCTTCGTTTTGTACTCCAAGGCCAAATTTACCTGTGAACTCCAGGTATCTCTTGACTTCCTACTTTTGCATCCAAGTCCCCTATGATGAAAAGGACATCTTTTTTTGGGTGTTAGTTCTAAAAGTCTTGTAGGTCTTCATAGAACCATTCAACTTCAGCTTCTTCAGCATTACTGGTCAGGGCATAGACTTGGATTACTGTAATACTGAGTGGTTTGCCTTGGAAACAGAGATCATTCTGTCGTTTTTTGAGATTGCATCCAAGTTCTGCATTTCAGACTCTTTTGCTGACTATGATCACTACTCCCATTTCTTCTAAGGAATTCTTGCCCACAATAGTTAGATATAATGGTCGTCTGAGTTAAATTCACCCATTCCAGTCCATTTTAGTTCGCTGATTCCTAAAATGTTGATGTTCACTATTGCCATCTCCTGTTTGACCACTTCCAATTTGCTTTGATTCATGGACCTAACATTTCAGGTTCCTGTGCAATATTGCTCTTTACAGCATTGGACTTTACTTCCATCACCAGTCACATCCACAACTGGTGCTGTTTTTGCTTTAGCTCCGTCTCTTCATTCTTTCTTATTTTTCCACTGATCTCCAGTAGCATATTGAGCACCTACCAACCTGGGAAGTGCATCCTTCAGTGTCTTATCTTTCTGCCTTTTCATACTGTTCATGGGGTTCTCAAGGCAAGAATACTGAAGTGGTTTGCCATTTCCTTCTCCAGTGGACCACGTTTTGTCAGAATTCTCCACCATGACCCATCCATCTTGGGTGGCCCTACATGGCATGACTCATAGTTTCAGTGAGTTAGTCAAGGCTGTGGTCCAAGTGGCAGGTGGCTGTGAGCCGGCGCACTAAGCGCAGGCAGCTGTGAGCCGGCGCACTAAGCTGTGAGGAGCTACCTTGCGTCCGAGGTCAGTGGCAGCCGGGAGGAGACACCCCACATCTGAGGTCAGGGGCAGTGGCCAGGAGGAGCTACCCCGCCTCCAAGGCCAGTGGCGGCCGGGAGGAGCTACCCCACGTCTGAGGTCAGGGGTGGCAGCCGGGAGGAGCTATCCCGCGTCCGAGGTCAGGGGCGGCCGGGAGGAGACATCCCGTGTCCAAGGTCAGGGGCCCTGGGAGAAGCCACCTCGCGCCCGAGGCCAGAGGTGGTGATACTGAGGAGCCACCCCGAGCCCAAGCCCGAGGCTAGAGGAGGCGGCTGGGAGGAGCCACCCACGCCTGAGGCCAGAGCCAGACAGTCAACAAAAACAAGACCAGGAGCTGACTGTGGCTCAGATTGTGAACTGCTTATTACTGAATTCAGACTCAGATTGAAGAAAGTAGGGAAAACTGCTAGATCATTCAGGTATGACCTAAATCAAATCCCTCATGATTATACAGTGGAAGTGAGAAATAGATTTAAGGGCCTAGATCTGATAGATACAGTGCCTGATGAACTACAGAATGAGGTTCGTGACATTGTACAGGACAGGGATCAAGACCATCCCCATGGAAAAGAAATGCAAAAAAGCAAAATGGCTGCCTGGGGAGGGCTTACAATAGCTGTGAAAAGAAGAGAAGCAAAAAGCAAAGGAGGAAAGGAAAGATATAAGCATCTGAATGCAGAGTTCCAAAGAATAGCAAGAAGAGATAAGAAAGCCTTCTTCAGTGATCAATGCAAAGAAATAGAAGAAAAGAACAGAATGGGAAAGACTAGAGATCTCTTCAAGAAAATTAGAGATACCAAGGGAACATTTCATGCAAAGATGGGTTCGATAAAGGACAGAAATGGTATGGACCTAACAGAAGCAGAAGATATTAAGAAGAGGTGGCAAGAATACATGAAAGAACTGTACAAAAAAGATCTTCACGACCTAGATAATCATGATGACGTGATCACTAATCTAGAGCCAGACATCTTGGAATGTGAAGTCAAGTGGGCCTTAGAAAGCATCACTACAAACAAAGCTAGTGGAGGTGATGGAATTCCAGTTGAGCTGTTTCAAATCCTGAAAGATGATGCTGTGAAAGTGCTGCACTCAATATGCCAG
>SJYX01005325.1:125947-160264 GCA_006410675.1 Oreotragus oreotragus
TTTGAATGAGATCCTTGCTAGGTACAGTAATCTGGGCTGTAGGTTATTTTCTTTCATCACTTTAAGTATGTCCTGCCATTCCCTCATGGCCTGAAGAGTTTCTATTGAAAGATCAGCTGTTATCCTTGTGGGAATCCCCTTTTGTGTTATTTGTTGTTTTTTCCTTGCTGCTTTTAATATTTGTTGTGTTTAATCTTTGTTAACTTGATTAATATGTGTCTTGGGGTGTTTCGCCTTGGGTTTATCCTTTTTAGGATTCTCTGGGTTTCTTGGACTTGGGTGATTAATTCCTTCCCCATTTTCTGGAAGTTTTCAACTATTATCTCCTCAAGTATTTTCTCATGGTCTTTCTTTATGTCTTCTTCTTCTGGGACTCCTGTGATTGAAATGTTGGGGCATTTAACATTATTCCAGAGGTCTCTGAGGTTGTCCTGATTTCTTTTAATTCGTTTTTCTTTTTTCCTTTCTGTTCCATTTATTTCTACCATTCTATCTTTTACCTCACCTATCCTATCTTCTGCCTCTGTTATTCTACTGTTGGTTCCCTCCAGAGTGTTTTTGTCTTATTTATTGCATTATTCATTATATTTTGACTCTTTTTCACTTCTTCTAGGTCCTTGTTAAATCTTTATTGCATCTTCTCAATCCTTGTCTCCAGGCTATTTATCTGTAACTCCATTTTGTTTTCAAGATTTTGGATCATTTTCACTATCATTATTCGGAATTCTTTATCAGGTAGATTCCCTATCTCTTCTTCTTTTGTTTGGTTTGGTGGGCATTTATCCTGTCCTTTACCTGCTGGGTATTTCTCTGCCTTTTCATCTTGTTTATATTGCTGTGTTTGGGGTGGCCTTTCCGTATTCTGGCAGTTTGTGGTTCCTCTTTATTGTGGAGGTTCCTCATTGTGGGTGGGGTTGGACAGGTGGCTTTGTGTCGGTGTTCTGGTGGGTGAAGCTGGATTTATTTTTTCTGGATTGCAATGAAGTGTCCAGTAATGAGTTTTGAGATGTCAGTGGGTTTGGTGTGAATTTGGGCACCCTGTATATTGAAGCTCAGGGCTATTTTCCTGTGTTGCTGGAGAATTTGTGTGGTATGTCTTGTTCTGGACCTTGTTGGCCCTTGGGCGGTGCTTGGTTCCAATGTAGGTATGGAGGCGTTTGATGAGCTCCTATCGATTAATGTTCCCTGGAGTCAGGAGTTCTCTGGTGTTCTCAGGATTTGGACTTAAGCCTCCTGCCTCTGGTTTTCAGTCTTATTCTTACAGTAGCCTCAAGACGTCTCCATCTATACAACACCAGTGATAAAATGTCTAGGTTAAAGATGAAAAGTTTCTCCACAGTGAGGGACACCCAGAGAGGTACACACAGTTACATGGAGAAGAGAAGAGGGAGGAGGGAGACAGAGGTGACAAAGAGGAGAAGAGGGGGAATCAAAAGAGAGAGAGCAAGCTAGCTAGTAATCAGTTATCCAGTCTGGATCCCTCAGAGATGTTCATGGTGTTACACAGAGAAGAGAAGAGGGAGGAAAGGGACAGAGGTGGCCAGGAGGATAAAAGGGGGAATCAAAAGGAGAGAGACAGATCTAGCCAGTAATCAGTTCCCTAAGTGTTCTCCACAGCCCAGAACACAGAGATTCACAGAGTTGTATAGAGAAGAGAGGGGAGAGGGAGGATATAAAGGCGACCTGGTGGAGAAAAAGGAGAGTCCAAAGGGGGAGAGAGCAGTCAAGCCAGTAATCTCGCTCCCAAGTAAAAATGGGTACTGAAGGTTCTTAAAGGTACAAAATTGATAACAAATACCAAAGAGCAGAGATTAAAAATCTGGAGTAGAGGTTGGATTCTCAAAAATACAATATTAAAGAAAAAAACAAAGTCACAAAAATTATAAAATATATATATATATGAAGTTTGCTTTAAAAAATAGGGTTTTTTTTTGGTAAAGTAATAGTAGGTTATAAAAATGAAAATTAAAGGAGTAATAGAGGACTTAAAATTAAGGAAAATTTAAAAACAATGATAATGGTAAAAATATATCTAGGACTTTCTCTGGTGTTGTGGACAGTGTGGGCTCAGTTCATTTTCAGATAGTTCCTTGATCCAGCTTATAATTCTCAAGATCTATAGGCCCCTTCCTATGTAGTCAGTGCTAACTACAGGGTTTTAATCTATTGCACCTGTCACTTCCAAGGCAGTTCCCTCTGTTTGTTTTAGCTTCTTCTGTTTGCTGGTCTCTTCAGTGCCTAATTTCCACACTGACACAAGGGGGCGGTGGTGGTCACTTTTTTAGGCTCACGTGTTCAGTCGTGCTGTGGGGAGGAGGAACACTGCAAACAAGTAACACTGGCGTGTGCTCGCAGTGTCTTGGCCACACTGGGTTTGCCCCTGCCCACAGCGCGTGTGCTTTCCGTCTGCCCTGCTCAGGCTCTAGGTTGCTCTGCCGGGAACTGTCTGAGGCGGGCCCTGAGTTGTAGGCACTTCCCAGGTCTAAGCTGCTCAGGTTCAGGTTCTTGGGTACTCCACAGAGGCACAGACTTGGTTGGGCCTGTGTTTTGTGCCCTTCCCCTGTCCAAGCAGCTCAGGTGACCAGGTGCTTGGCAAGCACGGTTGCCCCCAGGTGGGGGCTGTGACTTATCGCCTCCCCCATCCCTGCCACTTGGTTTTCTGGTGTACAACCAGCACACCTTCTCAGGTGTGCTGTGTCTCTTCTGGGGAGCTGATCTCTGGCTGCGACCCTCCCAGATGTTGACCATCAGAATCCCAAGAAGTCTTGGTTAGCAACGAAGCCTGCTTGTAGTTTGGCAGAGGATGCCTCTCTGTGGCCACGATTGCCCCCTTCTGGCTCTGGCTGCCCTCGCCTGCCTGTCTCTGGCAGGGGATGGGCCAGTCCACAGCCAGCTAGCTTTGCTCAGTCCTTTGTTCTGTGAGTGGGCCTGGCGGTCTTAGGTTAGGGCTTTTCGTGGGATAGCTATCCCACAGTCTGGGTTGCTATCACAAGTTACTCCTCTCATTGCCCTTGGGGCATTCAGGCCCGGTCCTTATCCTAATCAATGCAGCCCCTACTTGCTAGTGGTGGATGCGAGGGTCTGCACTGCTTATCCGCAGGGAGTTGCCATTAGGCACATAATCTGTGGGGTTTAATTATTTATTTATTTATCCTCCTGGTTATGTTGCCCTCTGAGGTTCCAAGGCTTGCCACAGACTTGCCAGTGAGAGTGTTTCCTGGTGTTTGGAAACTTCTTTTTTTTAAGACTCCCTTTCCAAAACAGATCTCCATCCCTACCTCCTTTGTCTCTCTTTTTATCTTTTATATTTTTTCCTACCTCCTTTCAAAGACAATGGGCTGCCTTTTTGGGTGCCTGATGTCCTCTGCCAGTATTCAGAAGTTGTTTTGTGTAATTTACTCAGTGTTCAAATGTTCTTTTGATGAATTTTTGGGAGAGAAAGTGGTCTCCCCATCCTATTCCTCCACCATCATAGGACCGTCCCCTAACTTGTCAATTTCTACAAATGCCTCTGAATTTAAAGATGAGTCTGGGAAGAATTACTCTCCTACTATATTGAGTTTTTCTATCCTTGACCACAGTGTATTTCTCCACTTATAATGTGTTTATTATGTGTTTTCTGTGTTCCCAAATGTCTTTCAGCAATGTTTTATACTTTCATTGTATAGATCTTGCTCAATTCATTAAATATACCTAAATATTTCATACTTTTCTATCATTGCAAATCGGATGGTATTTCATTTACAAACTGTTCACTGCTTATACAAATCAATTTTTGTATATTGATCTAGTATCCTGCAACCTTGCTAATTCCCTGTTTTAAAAGTTCCAGTAGATTATCTGTAGATAAGAAATTTTGAAGAAAAAGCATTCCATCACTGAAGAGACTGTTTTCCCCATCCTAAAAAGGAATATATATTCTTTGGAGAGACTTTGGAAAGAAGAGTACCAAGAAAAGCAAAGCAAACACCAATTCTCCCAATATGTAGGTTAACTGTTGTTATCTTTTGACAAATCTCCTTAGAGTGAGATTCATTTCCGTTGTTTGAAGTTAATTTATTTTACATATCTGAGCTTACTCTATACTGACAATTATTTATCATGCTTTTTTCATAACATTACAACATTTCTCACGTTATCAAGCTTTCTGTTTGTGAAACTTTAATGTCTATAAATAACAACTTTTCTATTATCCATTTTTAATATTGCAAATTTTACACTACTATAAGTAATGCTTCAGTGGTCATCTACAGACGTACATTCCTTAGGGTGTTAATAATAGTAACATTATTATTATTAATAGCTAAACACATACAGTACTTTCTATGTGCCAGGCACTGTTTCAAGTACTTTACACATTATTTCACTTAATCCAAACAACTACCTTCAGAGGTAGATACCAGCAGTATCTCCACTACACAGTTCAAGAAAACTGAGCCATGGGTTATCAGAAATTCTAAGAGGCACAGCTGAGGGGCTCCTCTTTTACACCCACAAAGAATCACTGCTTGCAATCAAAACCATTTCTGGTAGGACTACATTAAACACATGAATGGTGTGTAATCACTGAGGAGTTACTCAGCCATAACTGAGGTGCCAGGAGGTTCTCAAAATGTGAGGCCTGGGCCAACTTGCTTCTCCTCAACTGCACCAGGAGGAATGAGCTGTGACCTCTCACTTCTGCAGGTCTCATGTCTCTCAAATCTAAGGAGCATTTCTAGATTTGTCCTGGGAGAGAAAGCAAGGGTGTCATCCTGCTGTTCTCAATAGTATATCATTCAGCAATCACTGAGCATCTACCATATGTACCAATATGTCTCATTTGCTAGAAAATGGCAAATGATGGTCAGCCCCTTCTCCCACCCCAGCCCCCTACACACACACACACACGAGCCAGAATGAAACAGAATTAAAACAGATTCTCTTTCTAAATCTTTTTTGGGTCATGGACTTAACAGAAAATATGAAGACTAGGATCCTCTCCCTTGAAGGGAAAACCTCTGTATAAAAGAGGTTGCTTTTGCACACAAGATTAAAAGTTGTTTACTGATCCTCATAAATATATCCAAACACCCACTGAGGGTAAGTGATTCCTTGGGTGATAACTTCTAACGTGGGTAAAAGGGAAGATATGTGTGACTGGAAGGGAAATGGGAACTCAGCCAGTTCTTGCCAGCAATTGAGTCAGTTTAAAGTAAATGACAGATGCTTTAGTGGGACAATAAAGTAATATTAATAATTGCAGCTAATGTAATAAAAAGCACTTCATACATGTCAGACATATTCTGCGCTGTTTGTATGTTACTTGTTTACTACTCACCACAATCCCATGAGGTAAGTGATGTCATCCCTAATCTGCAGAGGATATCTGTAATTCAGGCACAGAGAGGCCAAGCAGCATGCCCAAGGTTACCCAGCAAGTGATGGACGGAGGTGATTTCAACTTGGGAGTCCAGCTCAAATATACACTCTTGACCACTGCTTTCTTCATAAAGATATGAGACTACTTTGGAAGGAGGGTCGCCTTGGGCAGCACTGTTTAAGAGCATACCTGTGCTAGGTATTGCCCAGGCACCTGCTCCAGAAAAAATGGAGACTCTTTCTAGTGTGCCCAAATTTGCCACTCTTTTAGGTCCCAACATCCAGAGAAGCATTGTATTTAAGCTACCAGGAGCCTTTGGCAGCTTGTCCCAAGGAGTACAACTCTATGACTCCAAACAACTTAGAAGTGATGGGGAAGTTTGCTAGTAGGAGATTCTCAAGCTTCACTAATAGTGGAATAGAGAAACCAATATCCTTTTTTAATATTTAAAAGTATCTTCAAATTGTTACAGTGACACTGGCTAGACTATAAAACTTATTCATAATTCCATTATCTAACAACTCAATTTTGTTCATTTATCCATATATATGTTTTCAGTTCTTGCCCACATGGAAATATATCTAACCTGGGTAGTACTGGTAGTAAACATGTTCTTCCCTCACCATTTTTCATGATAAGATCTTCCCTGCTGCTAGCCAAAGTATGGTTTATACCAGACGCATAAAATTAACTGAACACGACAAAGTGTCCTAGGAGAGAGGGATGATCACATGAAAAATGGGATATTAACTCACTGGAATATAATTTTCTATTGTCTGTTACCATAACTACACCCATTTTTTATTCTCCTCAGCAACAGCTTTCATTTGTCTTTTTGAGGTAGCGCGCTCTCTCATTTATTGTTTTGAAGCAAACAAAGCTGGATCACTTATCAACAACTCACTTACCTAATGGTTCCTTCTCAGATTTTAGCATTTAAGGTTTGTCTATGAATGCTCCCAGACCAATTACTTTTGTAGGAATTTGGAAAAAGAAGACAATCTGACGTACTAAGGTGAGATTTTTGTGTTTTTCCCCCTCCAGGGCCAATTCTCTAGTGCACAAAAGTGTAGGAACAAGACTGAAAGCAACTTCTCTCCAAAAGGAGCTCTCAAGTGCTAAATAGTTATTGCTCTTTGGGAAGTAGTCCATCTTTATGACCTTAATATGCATTTTCCCTAATAAGATTTGTCTGGTATCTAATAACATTAGGGGTATTAACAAGTGCTGTCCCACACTGATTACATGTTAGGAACTGCTCTCCAGTATGAGCTATTTGATATACTATAAGTGGAGAGTTCTGGCTGAAGATGATTCCACACTGATTACATTTATAGGTCTCATCTCCAACATGAACCCGCTGATGCTTAATAAGGTCATTCTTTCTAATGAAGGCTTTCCCACACTGACAACACTCATATGGTTTCTCTCCAGTATGAATTCTCTGGTGCACAATGAGGGCAGAACTCTGGCTGAAGGATTTTCCACAGTCATGACATTCGTATGGCTTCTCCCCAGTATGGGTTCTCTGATGTGAGAAAAGGTGAGAGCTTCGACTGAAGCATTTTCCACAGTCTTTACACTCAAAGGGTTTCAGCCCAGTGTGAGTTCTGTGATGGACAACAAGGTGAGATCTCTGGCTATAAGACTTCCCACATTCACTGCATTCATAGGGCCTCACTCTAACATGAGTTCTCTGATGCAGAATGAGATGTGTGCTCTGCCTGAAAGATTTCCCACATTCAGGACATTCATAGGGTTTCTCTCCAGTGTGAGTTCTCTGGTGCCTAATAAGCCTAGAGCTGTGAACAAAAGACTTTCCACACTGACTACATGTGTACAGTTTGTCTCCTGTATGAGTTCTCTGATGGGTAACAAGGTGAGAGAACCAGCTAAAGGATTTTCCACATTCTTTACACTCATAGGGTTCTTCACCAGTATGAGTCTTTTGATGTCCTATGAGGTGAGAACTTCGGCTGAAAGATTTTCCACATTCCTTACATTCATAAGGTTTTTCTCCAGTATGAATAAGACGGTGCCTGGTAAGATTAGAGCGCCAGCTGAAGAATTTTCCACATTCCTTACATTCATAGGGTTTTTCTCTATGCGTACCCTTTGACAGACCAACGGATGTACCATGAGTTAGAGAATTGTTATCAGGGCATCTGTATGATTTATCTCTTGCTTGAGTTCTTGCAAACTGAATAAGGCGGATGTTTTGACAGAAAGTTTGACTGGATTCGTTACTGTTGCTTGCACAGCTTTCCTGATGGCCACTGAAAACCAAATTGTGTTTCAAACCTTTAGGATTTGAGTCATGTTTACAGAAATACTCTTGCAGTACTAGTTGAGCAGGCAGAAAACAGTTTCCCCTATACTTCCCACTTTCACACACTCTCTCCTGAGGAAGTACTTTCTTTTGGGTGAATGCCACTTGCCTCAGATGTCTCTCCTGGCTGTCCTGGGGCCTGGCCAACTCACCACCACAAGTCCAGACTTCTTCCAGTGACAAATACCAGAGATCACTCTTTGCCATTCTTTCCATTTTAACATCACAGGAGTATTTATCATTAGAAATGCTCTTAGTGGAAGTTGATTTAATTTCAACTGAAGTTTCCAAATCTGAAAGAAATGGAAAAGCTTCTGTAACTAAAAGAAGTATTAAGGTCAGAATGGTAGGATGGATGTAGAAAAAAGTATGTTAAGTCCTGTAGTGTTGCTTTCAAATATGGTTTTGTAACTGTGATAGAGAAAAAGGGATAGAAGATTCATTGACAGGAAATGTGATGGGCTATAATATGCATATAAAAGGAGCAAAGAGAGTAAGAGAAGCCACAGGATTAGCTGTGACATGTGGGATCAAGATATTCAGTGCTAGGGTGGCAGTTTAGGAAACCCACAGAGGGGCTGCTGCCATTACCTAATTCAACTAATGATGATATAAGAGCCTTATGGGTCTACTTGCTGCCAGGCCCTCCTCTGACATGAATTCTTCATATTCCTAAATCATGAACACAGCTCTATGGCAGGAAATGGTTCTTAGGTATATCACCAAAGCAGTGTAATAATAATTTCAGGCGTCTGACATGGCGAACCTTTCAGAAAGGCTGTGTGACAGGCTGGAAGAGCAACTGCACCTAAGTTACCCAGATATGGCTTCTAACCTAAGCTTTGCCACTACTAGTGGTGAATTTAGACAAAGTGCTAAACTTTTCAAAAATCATATTGCTTATCTGTCATCTAAGGACCTATAAGGTTATCCTAAATATCATATAAGGTGGAAGTTCATCACCAAAGCAGTAGTTTGTAATGCTCACTGCTGTCATCATTCCCGCCTTCTGCTTTGATTCCTTTGTTATGAGACATCAAGACTTTATTAAAATTGACAGGACTAACACAGGATATTAACTCAGAACCTGAACCCTAATTCACATTCTCCTGGACTTTTTGCCCTTCTGCTTATACACATGCATACTACTGCAAGTTACTTTCCCTGATTCAGAGCCTGTATTTGTTTCTCAATGCCTTTTGGCTAAAATGTTTGTTTCTGAAATCTAGAAAAAAAATCTACAACTTACCCAATATCACCTCTTCCTACATAAGTAGGGCAATATCTATTCTTATCTGACATACGGGGTGAATTGTGTTCCCCAAAGAAGATATGTTGAAGTCTTAACCCCCAACATTACAGGTTATGACCTTATTTGGAAATAGGATCATTGCAAATGTAATTAGTTAAGATGAAGTATTACTGGAGTAGGAGGACCCTAATCCCACCTGACTGGAGTCCTTACAAGGAAAGGAGAGGAGACACAGAGACAGACACACAGGGCAGGTGACCATGTGAATATGGAGGTGATGTGTCTATAAGCCAAAGGGCACCTGGGCCACCAAAGTTAGGAGAGAAAGGATCCTCCCAAAGTTAGGCAGGAAGGATCCTCCCCTGAAGCCTCAGAGGGCACACAGCCCTGCCCACACCTTGACTTCAGACCTCTAGAACTGTGAGAAAATAAATGTTTTGGTTGCCACAGGAAACTAAGACACCTGGCAAAACAGGTGCCCTAACTGCCTGGCTTCTAACTGCCTTCTTTGTACAACCCAATCCCCATTCCCAGTCCTAATTTTCATTCACAATTTTGTTAGTCATTTGTTTCTTCCCCACTCTGATTTCTTTTTTTAAAAAAATTGTGATTAAAAAAATACATATAACATAAAACGTACCTATGGCTGATTTTTGTTGATGTATGAGAGAAAACCACAAAATTCTGTAAAGCGATTATCCTTCAATTAAAATTTTTTTTAAATGGACCATCTTAACCATTTTTAAGTGCATGATTCAAGTATTAAGTATCTTCACATTGTTGTGCAGCCATCTCCACCAGCTGTTTTCATCTTGTAAAATGGAAGCTCTATACTGTTAAACAATAATGCTCCAATCTTCTCTCAACCCAGTGCTCAGCAATTACCAGTATATTTTGTGTTTTTATGATTTTGGCTACTTCAAGTGCCTTATATATGTGGAATGATACACTATTTGTCCTTTTGTGACTGACTTATTTCATTCAGTAGACTGTCCTCAAAGTTCATCCATGTTATAGCAAAGTGCAGTTATTTACTTCCTTTTAACAACAGGGCTTCCCTGTGGCTCAGTGGTTAAGAATCCACTTGCCAATGCAGGAAATGAGGGTTTGATCCCAGGTCAGGAAGATCCACCTGGAGAAGAAAATGGCAACTCACTCCAGTCTTTTTGCCTCGAAAATCCCATGGACAGAGGAGTCTGGCAGGCTACAGTCTATCAGGTTGCAAAAGAGCTGGACATGACTAGCAACTAAACAACAAACAGCAATAGAGTCCATTACACTTACAAATACCTCTACCTTGATGAGTTTTGATAGGCACACACCATCTTTTTCCTCTCCTCTACTCCATGCATCAAAATCCCATGGATAAGTTTTTCAAACAACAAATGCCAGCTGGAAAATTATAAAATGAACACATATGATGAGGGGTGGAGCTGGGTATGGATGGACAACTCTGAGTAAAGCAACAGCAAAATTAAATGTATTAAAGTCCTAAAAATATTCCACATATTCTGTAACATGGGAGATAACCCACGTGAGCTATCTTCAAAATCTGTAGCAGCCATTAATGAATTCATCTGAGTTTTTAAAGCCATCACCCATAATACTTTTCATTTTAATAATGAAGTTCCCTTAGCTTGTAGATTTCCCTCAAATTCCAGGTGATTAAGCACACGTATGGAACTTTAGTATTTCTTTGACAATAAATTTTTCACCAAAATGTAAACTGTTGGTTATATAGTTATTTTTGGATACTTGTCAACAGATAGACATCCAGGAAAGCTTGCTAAACTCAACACAGGATTGGAAAAAATACAGACAGGAAAAAATAGGGAAAAGAAAAGAAACAGAGAACAGTTTTTCCTGCCATGGCTCCAAAGCAGCTGAGGGATCAGTGTCTAAGAGACCTTCCCCGAGACAGGTATTTGATACAGTCATCTACAAGGCCCAGTGTAAAAAGGTCTGATACAATTTATGATATTTAAACAATTTAAGACATTTATGACATTTAAGAGTAGAAACAGGACTTTCCTAGTGGCACAGTGGATAAGAATCTGCCTGCCAATGCAGGAGGCATGGGTCCAGTTCTGGTCTGGGAGGATGCTAGATGCCATGGGCAACTAAGCTCTTGCATCACAACTACTGAAGCCTGTGCACCCTGAAGCCTATGCTCTACAACAAGAGAAGTCACTGCAATGAGACGCCTGTGAACCACAACTAGAGAATAGCCCCACTAGCTGCAACTAGTGCCAACACAGCAATAAAGACCCAGCACAGCCAAAAATAAATAAATTATTTTTTTAAAAGTATAAACAAAAGGAAAGCTCAGAAAACCTTAAGGAACCTGTACTTAACAAAAGTCAAAAGGTTTCACAGAGAATAAAACTTCTAGCATGACTCTGGTTACATCACACGGGAAATCTGAAATGCAGGGAATGCCTGGTATGTGTGGATGTGTCAGAGGGAAATGCTTGTGGAGGGTTACAGCGTGCCTGGACTGCACTGGGCATGGGAGGCCATGGTGCCCACAAGGGCACAGGGGTCACTGGCACGTGTCCTGGCTTCTCTGCCCCATGTGAAATTGACCATCGGCAGCATGATCCAGACCAGGATGGCTGGGCCAAGGAGAAAGATGTCAGGGCACTGAGCTTAGAAACAGAGGTCAGAGAAATGATCACTCAGTGGAAACAGAGGAGGAGGAAGATGGAGGACTGCCTTCTATTTCTTAGCCCAGAAGGCTGATCTGCTCTCCATAGGGAAGCTGGGAAAAGGAATGACGCTAGGAATCCTCATAACAATCTGCAAATTGGAGATGTTAAGATTAAAATGAATAGGAGTAAACTGAAAAAGAACATGAAATAAAGCTAGATGACAGTGAGAAAACAGGTGTTTTTGAGAGCAGCAATTCTGGGAAGGAAGGAGAGTTACGTCAACAAGGACTGTTGACAGTGAGTTGTCTGTAGCAGGCTTCTACCTGGCAGAAAACAAACCCAGAGCAGGAGTGGGCGATGAGGTCCCAGAGCAGAGCTTACACAAAGCAGCAGAATGAAGGCTATGGGAAGGGACACAGGACAGGGAAAGGACAGTTAAAGATGAGAAGTAATTATATGATAAACAAGAGGGTGCAGATGCTAGAGCTAGCGGTAAGAATCAAGAAAGCACTATGAACAGGGCTGGAGCCAAGCACATCCACAGAAAGATAATTTTCATGAATGCAAATTGAAGTGTGACAAGACTGAAGAAGGCAGCCGAGCAATGGGGCAACAGAAGGTAAATGAACTCAGTCCTTGTCTTTGAAATGTGGAAAACCAGAGACCAGCGATTCCTTCTCTGAACAGGGGTCTGGTCCTTACCTGGATGGGTCTCTTGGTGAATCTCTCTCTCCACCAGCCACGGCTCCTCTCCCTTCTCCAACCGCAGGATCACATCTGGTTTGGGAAGCTGATGCCCTGTTTATAGTGAAAGATAAAGTACTGGGCAAGGGTTAGGAGCTCTGGGCTAGACAGAAAGAAACATCCCAGTTCAAGTCCAACTCCTGACCCTTCAACAGTCCTGTGGGGGCTCTGAAGAACAGACAAGGTAGGGCTACAGAGGCAGCAAAATATATACTTCTTAAATATAAAACATATATACAAAATATACAATTTCTTAAAATTCAACAGATCAAAACAATTCCCACCCACCGCACAGAGAGAGGTTGGTCTCACCTAAAGACACCAGGTTTCTGTAGTTTTCCAGCATCACATCTTTGTACATGATCTGCTGAGCAGTGTCCAGCAGTTTCCACTCTTCCCTGGTGAAGTTCACAAGTATGTCCTTGAAGGTCACCAGTGTCTACAACATGAAGCAAATTTGAGCCTGATGTGTATCTCTGCTCCCCCACTTTCCCAAATATTAACAGGAAGATCAGGCACATAGCCCTTGAGTAGGGAAAGAGAATGGAACAGAATTTATTCTAGGAATGAGTAGTATTTGTCTACTTCTGGTCAAGCCCTAAAAGGAATGGTATGCATTGTCTAGAAACCAGCTTCATGTTACACTTTAGGTTAAGAAACTGTCAGAAACACTCTCATTTAAATTAAGTACGTTGTAAACAGCTAAAGCAAGGAGAATCAGTTAATCTACACTTATGTGAAATAATTAGAACCTAATACAAGGCAGGAAAAGAAGGGAAAAACAGTCTTGAATTCAAGTACAACTTAACGCTTAAGAGACCAATGTAGCCATGTTTCATGACCTCAAATAATTTCTAAAACATTTTTCTTAAACATTGGTAGGCATTAAAAAATGGAGAAAGCTTATATTTTATGGTAACAAAATAACAGATACAGAAGCAAGGTTTTTATTAGCCACATCAAAAAGAACTGTAGATGACACATAGAAGGAAAAAAAAACACATTTGAATGATTGAGTGTTTTTCATCAAAGATCTGTGAAGATAAAAAGATAGTGGAATAGTGGGCTTTTTTAGTGTTGAAAGAAATGAACTGTCATGTAAGAATTTCAATACTAGGTGAAAATATCTTTCAGGAATGACGAAAAATACATTCTCAAATAAAGTTAAACAGGATTTGTTACCAGCAGACCAGCTCTAAAGGTATGCTAAAGGGAATTCTTTAGGCAAGGAAAATAATACAAGAGAGAAACTTTACATCTAAGGAATGACAGATAAGAAAAACAAACAGCAAATATTTGGGGACTTCCCTGACGGTCCAGTGATTAAGACCCTAGGCTTACAATGCATGGGGTGTAAGTTCCCTCCCTGGTCAGGGAACTAAGATCCAACATGCCATGTGGAGTGGCCAAATTAAAAAAAAAAAAAGTAAATATCTGGATAAATACTGTAGATTATTTTTCTTAAATCCTTCAAAATATGTAGGACAGCCCAAAGCAAAGGCTATGTTCTCTGGTAGGGTTTTCAATACACATGAAGCATGCAGGGGGTGATCTAGGGGAGAAGCAGAGAGAGGCTGAAGGAGGGTTCTCCACCCAGTCACTCTGTCCCCAGAGGATCCACCCTCCCCTGGGCTCTTCCCTGTCTTCATTTTAGTTACTCCTGTGGACAGCCCAAAGCAAAGGCTATGTTCTCTGGTAGGGTTTTCAATACACATGAAGCATGCAGGGGGTGATCTAGGGGAGAAGCAGAGAGAGGCTGAAGGAGGGTTCTCCACCCAGTCACTCTGTCCCCAGAGGATCCACCCTCCCCTGGGCTCTTCCCTGTCTTCATTTTAGTTACTCCTGGATAATTACACAACTTATCCCTAAGCTCCTCCAAACAGGCAGTCCCCAGGCAGGAACTAACAAGCCAGCCAAACACCCAAGACCACCAGGGACCAGAGAACCCCTCAAAAAGGCACCAGTATCCCCAGTTCTGTCATCATCTTTAAAGGTGAAAGCTTGCTATGTGCTCAGTTCCTTACTGTGGACAAACAGCATCTCATTAGAATCCTTGATAATCCACACATTTATGTCCAAGCTGTGTTTCTTTGATATTAATAAAGCAACTATAAGTAAAACAAACAATAAATAAAACAACTATAAATAAAGCAAACAAAATAGTGCCAGTCTGCAGGGGGAAGTGTCTGACATATGGATCCCTTAACAACCTTTAACCAAAAATGTATTCCCAGTTGGAAAACAAAAAGAATGAAGGCAGCCCAACTTACGTGGGACCGGGCAGTTAGCAACTCAGCCTCCATGCCCTCCTTGTTCCTGACAGAACTTCCTGAGAAGCAGGAGATATCGAGCAAGTGAAGCTGTGGGAAAGGAAGAAACTTGAGGAGAGGTGCTGTGATCCGGGGCTCGTTAATCATGAGCCTAGATTCCCTCAGACCAGCTGCATGTACCTACACACCCACACAGAGGACATCAGACTGTTCCAGAAATACATGTACAGTGATCAAAATCCCCAGGAGTAGGAAGAAAAGAGCTCCAAAGACTGCCTCCCCTCCACAATCTTAGATTTCTGTGTTAAATTTTATTTGGAATTGAATGGTTCTAATAACTATATTGAATCCTTTCTCTTGTTTTAAAAAATCTTTTATTATTCAAGTATAGCTGATTTTCTACTTTGTGGTAGTTCCAGATGTATAGCAAAGTGACTTAGTTATACGCACACACACACACATTTTTTTCAGATTTTTTTCCCTTATAGGTTAAAAGGAAATCATACTATAGTTGATTCAAATCATATGTCTGTGTCTGGTTTATTTCGCTCAGTATAATATTTTTGTCAACTACAAACTGGCACTTGTCCTCTACCTCTATAAGGATTAAGTCATATGCTGCTGCAGCTGCTAACCTTCAACATTCCCTGAAAGGAGTTCAGGGTGGAAAGCAGAAATGAGGTATTCTGTGCTCGGTGGGGGCAAAAACTGACAGGATACATCTTCAGTTAGATATTTTTCAGGAGCAGATTTAAGGAGCCCAATTCTTGTTTCTCTTCATATCTAGAAAGCACCGAAATCCTTCATGTTGATGATTGTTCCTTGTGACAAGCAAAAGCTTCACCAGACTAGCAGAAACCTTTGGGAAGATATGTATTTGATTGTTGGAGAAGGCAATGGCATCCTACTCCAGTACTCTTGCCTGGAAAATCCCATGGGCAGAGGAGCCTGGTGGGCTGCAGTCCACAGGGCCGCGAAGAGTCGGACACGACTGAGCGACTCCACTTTCACTTTTCACTTTCATGCATTGGAGAAGGAAATGGCAACCCACTCCAGTGTTCTTGCCTGGAGAATCCCAGGGATGGGGGAGCCTGGTAGGCTGCCATCTATGGGGTCGCACAGAGTCGGACATGACTGAAGTGACTTAGCAGTAGCAGCAGTACTTGATTGCATGAATTCCCCCTTCACCAAAATCACAAATATACTGACTTTCTCCCCTGCCTCTTTGGAACAGTTTCTCAGAGTGTCTCAGATGTTGTCTCCCGGGCTCCAGTCCTGTTTTGCCCCAAATAAAACTTAACTCACAACTTTCATGTTGTGCATTTTTTCAAGTTGACATTTTGGTTCATACAGGTTGTAGCCTGAACCAGCATTTCTCTCTTTTTAATGGCTAAATAATATTCCTCTGAATAGATCCACCACATTTTACTCATTCATCTGCTGAAGATTATACCTAAGAGTGGAATTGCTGGCTTATTTGGTTACTTTATGTTTAGCTTTTTGAGGACCCACTGAAATGTTTTCCACAGTGACTACATCATTTTATTTTCACACAAGCAACATACAAGGGTTGCAACTTCCCTACATGCTTGCCAACACTTGTTATACCATCTTTTAAAATTATATACCATCCTAGAAGACAGTTAACTTTAGTCAACATCCCTAATGTGACTAACACTTTTTTAGCTATCATTCTGGATGGGCTTCCTTAGGTGGTGAAGGGGTAACAAATTTGCCTGACAATGCAGGAGACATAAGAGACGTGGGTTTGATTCCTGGGTCAGAAAATACCCTGGAGTAGGAAGTAGCAATCCACTCCAGTATTCTTGCCTGGAAAATTCCATGGACAGAGGAGCCTGGCAGGCTACAGTCCTTGGAGCTGCAAAGACTACAACATGACTGAGCATACACACACAACCTGGATGACAATGTGTCTTCCCTCTTACTTTCTTTTTTTTTTTCTTTAACAGTATATTCTGTATATGAAGTATAGCTAGAACTTATATTTGTCACCTTCTCCATATACTTTGGGTGGGATCTATATAATTTTGATGTCAAACTTTTTGTCAACCTCTTGAGAAATGTCAACCTCTTCTTTGATATTCATACCAGATGTTAGATTATGTACAAATTTGATTGCTTTAAGTGGTCTAGTGTCAAGAGAAAACAAAAAATATAATTATGAGATGAGTCTGAAAATGAAACTAGTTTAAACACATAACACTTCTAGTTAAACTATTTGATTCAAACAACAAAAAGAGAAAACTCAGTAACTGAGGAGAAGGCGATGGCAACCCACTCCAGTACTCTTGCCTGGAAACTCCCATGGACGGAGGAGCCTGGTAGGCTGCAGTCCATGGGGTCGCGAAGAGTCGGACACGACTGAGTGACTTCACTTTCACTGTTCACTCTTTATGCACGAGAGAAGGAAGTGGCAACCCACTCCAGTGTTTTTGCCTTGAGAACCCCTGCAACGCAGGAGCCTGGTGAGCTGCCGTCTATGGGGTCGCACAGAGTCGGACACGACTGAAGCGACTTAGCAGCAGCAGCAGCAGCAGCAGCAACAACTTAAGGAGCTAGACATGCAGTTTTTTCTTTTTAAAGACCAACACAAACTTGTTCTATTTTAAACACTGAAAATACTAATATGACACGCAATTCTGAGGAAGATAAATGATAAAATTATTTCAATACGTAAAAAGTTTTTAAATGAATATTTCAGAGTAAGAAATAGAAATCGGTCCAGCTCTTTTTGTCACAAAACTTATTAAATAAAACTTATTTTATCAGCGCTTGGAGCACATAACTTTTACAGTCTCCACGACTAGAATACAGTGAAAGTGAAAGTGAAGTCGCTCAGTCGTGTCCGACTCTTTGCGACCCGTGGTGTATATATATATACACACATACATACATACATTTCAAAACCAGTATAACTACGTTGGATTTCTTTTATGAACGTTAACACATTCAACAGTTAAGAAATTTCCTGCTCTAACAAAAAAAGAGCATCATCAGATCACGTTTAGCAGACGCTGGAAAGGCCAGATGCAAAAATTTAAACCTCTGGCCTCAGTTAGGAAGAAAAAGGAAACAGGAACAGAAGAATCCTTATTTCTCATGGCTGAGACTATGTGGCTCGGACTCCCTAACACCGTCCAGCGCAGCGGGCATCAGGGTCCAATCCCACCAGCGCGACCGCGAGAATCCAAGGGGCTCCGGGGATAGCTCAGCCCAGGAAAACCACAGGGAAGAACGATTGTTGGTGAAACGATCGTCCACCTCAGGGATGAGATGAGCAAACCGCGGTGCCCGGTCCGCTAGCAAGCAAACCACGTCCAGCCCTCCCATGCATACCTACGGTCGGCACCTGCAGGCGCAAAATAACCGTCACAAAGGCAGCAGCTCTGCTTGCTAGCTCACAGCCGGGCTCCCACGCCTCGCGGGTCCACAGGGCAGGCGGCTGCAGCGTGGGCCCCGCCCGGCCTCCTGCTCCGGCCCCAGCAGCCCACGCCGCGCCCCAGCCCCTCGCGCACGCGCTCCACGTCCACTCACGACCAGCCGAGAAGCGTATCCGAACGAAAACCCAGAGACGCTCCGTAGGGTGGCGCGGGGGCTCCTGGTAAATGTAGTCCTGGCCCTGGCTCCGCGGCCAGGCGAGGGCGCGCCCCTACCCTGCCGCTCTTGGTTGAGAGCATCGGCTCGGCTGCCTGCACCTTGTGCTCGCTGCTCCCTTTCCACCGCGGCCCGGTGGTTCCGACCCCGAGGGGCGTGAACCTTGAGGACAGGTGAGCGCGTAGGCTCACGGACGTCAAGGAGATGCGGTAGGGGAAGGGGACAAGGGTCTGCTGGGTTCGCCAGGCCGTCGGCCGTGGGTAGGGGACGGCGTTCTTGTCGCCCGGGTTTCCTGGGACGGACTCAGGCTCGGAGTGGGTATTTTGGGGTGAGCAGCGCCAAGCGCTGGGGAAGAGTCTGACTTTCTTCCGTAAGTGAGAGGAGCAGAGGTGTCCAGCATGTACTTCTTACTTTATCCTGGTGCTTTTTTCAGTCTGTCTTAACACCTGTCAGTTGAAAAAAAAAAAGCATAACCTAAAAGTTGAGAATCATGTTTTTTTTTAGAGGGTGTACTGTTGAGAAATTAAGCCAGGGAGCAACCTCTCAGCTCTGAGGAACCTTCCCAAGAGGTAATGGGGGGAACCAGGGTATACGGGAGATTTGCAACAAAAGCCAGGTAGTTAGAATAAAACAAAATTACATTAATTAAAGAAAACCAAACATCAAGTTAATGATCTTAGCACAGTTCTATGTATGGGAAGATGTAAGAGTCTGGGCTTATTGAAAGAATTTTAACTCTTCAGGGACAGTATCCTTTGTTTCTGCATCCTGAATCCCTTCAGTGGCCAGATCACCTGAAGGCTGCAGCATTCTTTGCTGATATGGCAGTTGACATTCTTGTAACACAGTGCTTCCTCTTGGTCATAACATTTCATGACAATTCTTTTTTTTTTTTTTTTGACTATGCTGTGGCATGTGGAATCTTAGTTTCTACACCAGAGATGGAACCTGTGCCCCCTGCAGTGGAAATGCAGAGTCTTAATCACTGGATCCGGGGAAGGCAATGGCACCCCACCCCAGTACTCTTGCCTGGAAAATCCAATGGATGGAGTAGCCTGGTGGGCTGCAGTCCATGGGGTCGCTAACAGTCGGACAGACTGAGCGACTTCACTTTCACTTTTCTCTTTCATGCATTGGAGAAGGAAATGGCAACCCACTCCAGTATTCTTGCCTGGAGAATCCCAGGGATGGGGGAGCCTGGTGGGCTGCCGTCTCTGGGGTCACACAGAGTCGGACACGACTGAAGTGACTTAGCAGCAGCAGCAGCAATCACTGGATCATTGGGGAAGTCTGCATGACCAATTTAGTCCACTGTGCTGGGAAGGCTCTCATTCCTAAATCAGGAAAAGATTCTGTTGATGGGCCATTTGATGTGCTGAGGATTTTTGTTTGGTCCTTGGTGGCTAAGATGGTAAAGAATCTACCTGCAATGCAGGAGACCCAGGTTCAATCCCTGTGTCGGGAAGATCCCCTGGAGAAGGGAATGGCAACACACTCCAATATTCTTGCCTGGAGAATTCCATGGACAGAGGAACATAGCAGACTACAGTCCATGGGGTTGCAAAGAGTGGGACAGGACAGAGCGACTAACACTTTCACTTTTTCACTTTATGTTTTTTTGGATTAGACCCTGTTTGTCTAAAATTCTCTGGATTGCTTGTATTATTATGATCCAGTAGATGTTTTCCCTTGTTGCTTCTAACCATATTTAGAGTTGTACTATTACACTAATTATGTGTAGAGATATATATATGATTAACTGTTTTGAGATATTAATTTTGTTGGAGGCCTGGTTACACAGTGTGTAATGCAAGAGACAACAGTCTTGTAAAACAGAATATAATGCAACTGGTAGCATTAATACTATAGCAGAGAGAGACACAAGGCATAAATAATTTGAAAATGAGAGAGAGCAAATTAAAACAATGCTTAGTATAACTAGTTGTAATCTTGACATAATAGGCCAAGTCATCTGGAGTCAGTCAGCTGGAGAAGCCAAATTATGGAAGGATCAGGTAGAGAGAAAAAGATAAATGTTTTATCTTTGTTTACAAAAGTATTCTTCTTAGAATGACATGGTCAAAGGTCTAATTACAAGGCAATAGCCAAGAAACTTGCATATTTCTGTGACATAAAACATTTCAATAACTAGAATTATGACTGGTAACATTATACCAGGACATACCATATTTTAGAAATTCCTAATAAGTTTTGGAATATCTGTATTAATGACATTTACTGATACAATATAACCTAAGATTTATCTCCAATCACCCGACAATGCTTCTCAAGTAATTCAACATACCAAGGAAGCCTAGTTTAATATTCTTCTGTGAGATGTCTTAGGGCTCCTTTGAAGCATCTCAGAGTTGGCTAAAGGTCAAAAGAACTTTTTTTAGTTAGAATTTGACATGTACAAAACTACTTTTTCAGGGCTCCTTTTCTACAAACTTTCCAAAACTTTCTGTATCCATATTAGGTTGTCCCTTATTATTTTTTTAATCAAGAAATAACCAACTACAGGACAAAATCATCCTATTTACCCAGCAAATTCACTTCTAGTCTTCATACCTTCTTTTACTGAAAACATAAATTCTAATTCCCTTGCACATTAAAATGCTTTCCTTAATATTTATTAATTATATTTCAGTTTTAACCCTTAAAACCTTAATCTCTAGGGAAAACAGACATGCAGTATGTAGTTGTGAACTGTTTGTCATAGCAGCATTTCCTGGTTGGCAAACTTGGAATTTTCCATAACTCCTAGTAACATAAATTTTCTGATTTCTTTCTTCAGTGTCTTATAAGACATGTGTCTAAAAATCCCAAACATCTTTAGTTTCTGTCTCATAAGGAGACAAAAGGAGGTAAATTTAGACCTGTTTACCAATTAATGTTCACGTGTTTTATCTTACCTGAAATGACCTGGCTATTTAATGAATTCCCATCATTTAGCTTAACTTAGCAAAACTCAAGTTACTAAAAATAAGGAGAAACTATTTTAGATATATAATTATTCCTAAAGAGTTCACTTGAAAACTCTTACCTCATTTACTTTTATAAGTTATGAAAATACCATCCTACCAAGTTAATTTTTTGCTAACAAATCTGCAACAGAAATAACATGAACATATTGACCGTCAATAAACCTAGGTACAATAAAAATAAGACCTGTCTATATTGAATAAACCAGCAAGCTTAAGCTAGCTTTAATACCAGATGTTAATTAATATTGAGTATTTCCTCTAGATCATGTGAGCCTGGAATTCATTCTGACCAGTTTCTTTTATATTTTGAAATATTTAATTTGTAAGTGCTTACTTATAAGCCAATTAAATAGAACTCTTTATAAGTTTAATTTTGATAATATTTTCTGAAGGTAGAGACATCTATATGTATAATGTGTACACACACATATAAACAGAGATCTCATAGCATCACTTAAAAAACTTAGTTCTGAATCAGGTATTATAAATTTAGTTTATAATTAACAGTGGGAATAAATTAAATTTGCTTGCTTAGATTATTAAGGCTTTATTATTTGTGGAAAAAATTTTTAAGATTTCTGTTTGTCCTTAATAAACCTTTAAGTAGGCTATGAATCAGATTTGGGGTGAGTTGATTTCCAAATAAACTGAAAATTAAGAGTTCTGTGTACTATTCATAGAACTTTAGGGTTCACTGTCTTCAAAAGCTTGAGTAAGGCATTCAACAAAGGCCCTCTGAGTGCACAGATTAGACCCAGAACAAAATCTATGTTATTAATTTTGTTAGCCCCTGAATATTGGTCCCAGTTTTTACTTTATATTGTATGACTCTATTGGTTTCCTTTAGTAAGTTTAATATTTCTTGAGGGGCATATCTACATGCTGTCTTATAATAACAACACCAAGCAGGGGACATAGTACCCATTGGTCCCCAGCAGTAAAGGAAGCCTATCAACAAGTCTTGGTCTTATAAGGAGTCATGGAAGCTTTGCCTTCTTTTATCCCCTGACCTTGTATCTATTTTACGTAAAATGCTCTGGGGTCCCTAGCAAAGGGTTGAACCAAGGGACTTAGGCCTTTTTTTGTCAACCTTTTAACTTGGTTAATTGGCCTGTTGCCCCAAGTAATTGTTGGTCAGCTATCTCAGTGTAAATTTTTTCTAGCCATTTATGTGTGTGTGTGTGTTTGGTTTGATCTTGGTGGCCTTGGGCTGCAACAGCTTCAGTTTGTGGACAGAGATTGAGGTTGAGTTGTGGCACTGAGAGCACCAAATGCTAGGGATTAGACTAGTGGTCAGTGGCAAGGCCCTGGTGCTTCAGCTTTGCAGAAAATAAATCCCACAAAGATGGAAAGTAGTGAAACAAGTAAAGTGTTTATTAGGAGGAAAAAAGAATCCATTACTTGTGTACAGACATGGATGGACTCAGAGAGTTGCACCCTTGGGGCAGTTTAAATCACTTACATGGAGCATTTCTTCTGGTTTTCCTTTGGTCAGTCCTTTTTGATTTGCCTGATTTGCAGTACATATTTGGTATGTCTCAGGATCCTCCCACGCATCTCTTAGCCAAGATAGGTGCTACAGCAGAGGCCTATGGGTCGTTAGCATCATTTGCTATGGGATGGCGCCCCCTCGTTTTTGTCCCCTAAGGAACTTTTCTGTGTTTGTATAGTTGGGGAATCCTCCTGACTTTAAGAATGAAAAATAAGTGGTCACTTATCTTTTGTCTGGCCAAAGCCCAGCCTCCTCAGTTGTCCTGCTGTTTTCATCTTGAAGTATGGATCCACAGAGAATGAAACTCCAATTGTTTGCCCTGAGGGTCATCTATCTCCTGCTTCAGGGTAAATAAGGTGGACTTGTTTGGGGCCCTTTAATGTTGGGGACCAATGGGGATCCCATTGGCCCATCCAACCTGAGATAGTATTGCATCAAATCTTTTTGTTTTAATTCACTTAATGTCTGTTTTATTTATCCCATTTCTTAATAACCATCGAGAGATTTATCTTTTTGGGAATGAGTCACTTTAAAATTTCCTCTTGTTAGGAAAAAGTTTGTAGACTTTCCCTTCAGTTTTTTAAAATTTCCTGTTAACTTACCTAATTAACATTAATTTGTTTTTATTAGCATCTGTAAGATCCATTGAGGGAAAGCAGAGGCCACAAATAAGACTTCGCAGACTGTTTTTTTGTCTGTTTTAAATTAAAGGAGTTCTTAGGTTAATCATTTTATATGTGTATGTGTGTATGTTCATGTATAAGTAATTTTATAATTTTTCCACCATTTAATGTGGTTTATTTCCCCCCATAAGTACCAAGAAAATAACTGTTTATAATGAGAGCTCTTTAAAAAACTACCAGTTTAGAAGTTTCTTCCATTTGATGGCTCCATCATCTGGCCATTAATGAAATATATGATAGTAGTGACTCAAACTAATAAGATGCAAGAAGCTTTCCTATAAGACAGTATAAAGGATGCCTAGAAGGTTTACTCCCAAAAAGAGTTTAAGAAAGTGAAGGTCTTCATTGTACAGACTGACACAATAAAGGTTAGGATGGCAAAAAGCCCCTAACAGTTGGTGCAGTCAAATGAAAGACTGATCAGAACCCCAGTCTATTTGTCATCAAATGAACATGATATGTGTGTCTTTTGGATGGCAGAGACCAAGTTCTCAAGTCACACACACATATACCACACAAGACAAACAGATAGAATGTTTAGTCTCAAAGACACAGGAAAGAGAAATGCAGGTTCACCCTAGAAGGGCTTTTATCTTTAAGGTCAGAATTCTGAAAAGATGTTTTATCAAGCTAACTTTCTCTAACTTGACTGTGTATGTAGGAAAAGGGCCCCATCATCGTCACTTTCAGGGTGAGATTTCCTTTAATCCCCAATTAAGTAGGTTCTTCGGGGAAGGCAATGGCACCCCACCCCAGTACTCTTGCCTGGAAAATCCAATGGACGGAGTAGCCTGGTGGGCTGCAGTCCATGGGGTCGCTAACAGTCGGACAGACTGAGCGACTTCACTTTCACTTTTCTCTTTCATGCATTGGAGAAGGAAATGGCAACCCACTCCAGTATTCTTGCCTGGAGAATCCCAGGGATGGCGGAGCCTGGTGGGCTGCCGTCTCTGGGGTCACACAGAGTCGGACACGACTGAAGTGACTTAGCAGCAGCAGCAGCAAGTAGGTTCTTGGAAGTATGAGCTCTTTATGTACATAAATCTGGCTAGGATGTTAGTTGGAGGTTGGCTTTCTGATTCCCCTAGCTTATCTGAGAGAATCTATTTCCCATTTTAAAACTGAATTCGTTGAGGATAAAATTTCCCAGTGAAATTGTGTGGTGGACCAGTGTGCTGCTTATGAGCTTAATTCTTCTAGGTTTTTACCCCAGAGTCTTCTCTGCTCCTCTAAGGTGTCTCAGTTATCCCTCTGGTAGTAGACCACCAGGGTGCTTTGATCACAGAGTGGCTAGTTCTTATTTCTGTGCCCAGGAGAGCAAGTTTTTAAAGTTAAGTTGAATGGATTTCCCTATAGGGACAGCTGGATGCTATGAAGATTTGCCTTTACCACTTCTGCAAGTTTCTCAGTTGCCTGAGAAAGCCATTGCTGGCCATGAGATGTCCCTTCTTCAGAGCTGAAAGCTATCGTAATGTTTTCACTTTTATTCTGACAAATTCTTGTTAAGGTAGCCTTTTGAGGAAGACATCAGGTCAACCTCCTACCTAACCACTCAGCCCGGATTACTCAGTGTCTTTCTTAGTTTAAGTGTCTTTCAATTGAACAAATCCTGCTGTCTTTCATGCTGGGTCCCCCAGGATCTTCAACTGTGTATGTGGAGAGGGGTGGTGGCAGTGGTACTTTTTCATAGTGTCTGTCAACCAAGCGACCCTAGTATCTTTCACCTGGCGAGCCAAGTACCCCAAATAAAATGCAGTATCATCAGCAAGTAGTTGGGAGAACCAGGAGAACCAAGAGAGATTCACCCATATTCATATTCANTTAGTTGGAGGTTGGCTTTCTGATTCCCCTAGCTTATCTGAGAGAATCTATTTCCCATTTTAAAACTGAATTCGTTGAGGATAAAATTTCCCAGTGAAATTGTGTGGTGGACCAGTGTGCTGCTTATGAGCTTAATTCTTCTAGGTTTTTACCCCAGAGTCTTCTCTGCTCCTCTAAGGTGTCTCAGTTATCCCTCTGGTAGTAGACCACCAGGGTGCTTTGATCACAGAGTGGCTAGTTCTTATTTCTGTGCCCAGGAGAGCAAGTTTTTAAAGTTAAGTTGAATGGATTTCCCTATAGGGACAGCTGGATGCTATGAAGATTTGCCTTTACCACTTCTGCAAGTTTCTCAGTTGCCTGAGAAAGCCATTGCTGGCCATGAGATGTCCCTTCTTCAGAGCTGAAAGCTATCGTAATGTTTTCACTTTTATTCTGACAAATTCTTGTTAAGGTAGCCTTTTGAGGAAGACATCAGGTCAACCTCCTACCTAACCACTCAGCCCGGATTACTCAGTGTCTTTCTTAGTTTAAGTGTCTTTCAATTGAACAAATCCTGCTGTCTTTCATGCTGGGTCCCCCAGGATCTTCAACTGTGTATGTGGAGAGGGGTGGTGGCAGTGGTACTTTTTCATAGTGTCTGTCAACCAAGCGACCCTAGTATCTTTCACCTGGCGAGCCAAGTACCCCAAATAAAATGCAGTATCATCAGCAAGTAGTTGGGAGAACCAGGAGAACCAAGAGAGATTCACCCATATTCATATTCAAGTTCAAACTTGAACTCTTTGACGAGGCAGATAGGCACAGGAGGCCTGTACTAAGACTGGCTCATTGTTGGGTTTATGTGAAGGAGAGAAGTCAACTCTGGGTCCCTTGGTTGCCAGAACTGTTAACTGAAAAAAATACAAAACCTGAAAGTTGAGAATTATATTTTATTCTGTGGATTTTCTCAATAGCTTTGAGAGATTGCTCCAAAGAGAAGGGAGGAGCCAGGATATATAGGAGTTTTTATAAGCAAGACCTGGTAGTCGGAACATAAAAAAAAAATACTGTTAATTAAAGAAAACTAGATATCTCAGTGGAGAAGGCAATGGCACCCCACTCCAGCACTCTTGCCTGGAAAATCTCANGAACATAGCAGACTACAGTCCATGGGGTTGCAAAGAGTGGGACAGGACAGAGCGACTAACACTTTCACTTTTTCACTTTATGTTTTTTTGGATTAGACCCTGTTTGTCTAAAATTCTCTGGATTGCTTGTATTATTATGATCCAGTAGATGTTTTCCCTTGTTGCTTCTAACCATATTTAGAGTTGTACTATTACACTAATTATGTGTAGAGATATATATATGATTAACTGTTTTGAGATATTAATTTTGTTGGAGGCCTGGTTACACATTGTGTAATGCAAGAGACAACAGTCTTGTAAAACAGAATATAATGCAACTGGTAGCATTAATACTATAGCAGAGAGAGACACAAGGCATAAATAATTTGAAAATGAGAGAGAGCAAATTAAAACAATGCTTAGTATAACTAGTTGTAATCTTGACATAATAGGCCAAGTCATCTGGAGTCAGTCAGCTGGAGAAGCCAAATTATGGAAGGATCAGGTAGAGAGAAAAAGATAAATGTTTTATCTTTGTTTACAAAAGTATTCTTCTTAGAATGACATGGTCAAAGGTCTAATTACAAGGCAATAGCCAAGAAACTTGCATATTTCTGTGACATAAAACATTTCAATAACTAGAATTATGACTGGTAACATTATACCAGGACATACCATATTTTAGAAATTCCTAATAAGTTTTGGAATATCTGTATTAATGACATTTACTGATACAATATAACCTAAGATTTATCTCCAATCACCCGACAATGCTTCTCAAGTAATTCAACATACCAAGGAAGCCTAGTTTAATATTCTTCTGTGAGATGTCTTAGGGCTCCTTTGAAGCATCTCAGAGTTGGCTAAAGGTCAAAAGAACTTTTTTTAGTTAGAATTTGACATGTACAAAACTACTTTTTCAGGGCTCCTTTTCTACAAACTTTCCAAAACTTTCTGTATCCATATTAGGTTGTCCCTTATTATTTTTTTAATCAAGAAATAACCAACTACAGGACAAAATCATCCTATTTACCCAGCAAATTCACTTCTAGTCTTCATACCTTCTTTTACTGAAAACATAAATTCTAATTCCCTTGCACATTAAAATGCTTTCCTTAATATTTATTAATTATATTTCAGTTTTAACCCTTAAAACCTTAATCTCTAGGGAAAACAGACATGCAGTATGTAGTTGTGAACTGTTTGTCATAGCAGCATTTCCTGGTTGGCAAACTTGGAATTTTCCATAACCCCTAGTAACATAAATTTTCTGATTTCTTTCTTCAGTGTCTTATAAGACATGTGTCTAAAAATCCCAAACATCTTTAGTTTCTGTCTCATAAGGAGACAAAAGGAGGTAAATTTAGACCTGTTTACCAATTAATGTTCACGTGTTTTATCTTACCTGAAATGACCTGGCTATTTAATGAATTCCCATCATTTAGCTTAACTTAGCAAAACTCAAGTTACTAAAAATAAGGAGAAACTATTTTAGATATATAATTATTCCTAAAGAGTTCACTTGAAAACTCTTACCTCATTTACTTTTATAAGTTATGAAAATACCATCCTACCAAGTTAATTTTTTGCTAACAAATCTGCAACAGAAATAACATGAACATATTGACCGTCAATAAACCTAGGTACAATAAAAATAAGACCTGTCTATATTGAATAAACCAGCAAGCTTAAGCTAGCTTTAATACCAGATGTTAATTAATATTGAGTATTTCCTCTAGATCATGTGAGCCTGGAATTCATTCTGACCAGTTTCTTTTATATTTTGAAATATTTAATTTGTAAGTGCTTACTTATAAGCCAATTAAATAGAACTCTTTATAAGTTTAATTTTGATAATATTTTCTGAAGGTAGAGACATCTATATGTATAATGTGTACACACACATATAAACAGAGATCTCATAGCATCACTTAAAAAACTTAGTTCTGAATCAGGTATTATAAATTTAGTTTATAATTAACAGTGGGAATAAATTAAATTTGCTTGCTTAGATTATTAAGGCTTTATTATTTGTGGAAAAAATTTTTAAGATTTCTGTTTGTCCTTAATAAACCTTTAAGTAGGCTATGAATCAGATTTGGGGTGAGTTGATTTCCAAATAAACTGAAAATTAAGAGTTCTGTGTACTATTCATAGAACTTTAGGGTTCACTGTCTTCAAAAGCTTGAGTAAGGCATTCAACAAAGGCCCTCTGAGTGCACAGATTAGACCCAGAACAAAATCTATGTTATTAATTTTGTTAGCCCCTGAATATTGGTCCCAGTTTTTACTTTATATTGTATGACTCTATTGGTTTCCTTTAGTAAGTTTAATATTTCTTGAGGGGCATATCTACATGCTGTCTTATAATAACAACACCAAGCAGGGGACATAGTACCCATTGGTCCCCAGCAGTAAAGGAAGCCTATCAACAAGTCTTGGTCTTATAAGGAGTCATGGAAGCTTTGCCTTCTTTTATCCCCTGACCTTGTATCTGTTTTACATAAAATGCTCTGGGGTCCCTAGCAAAGGGTTGAACCAAGGGACTCAGGCCTTTTTTTGTCAACCTTTTAACTTGGTTAATTGGCCTGTTGCCCCAAGTAATTGTTGGTCAGCTATCTCAGTGTTAATTTTTTCTAGCCATTTATGTGTGTGTGTGTGTTTGGTTTGATCTTGGTGGCCTTGGGCTGCAACAGCTTCAGTTTGTGGACAGAGATTGAGGTTGAGTTGTGGCACTGAGAGCACCAAATGCTAGGGATTAGACTAGTGGTCAGTGGCAAGGCCCTGGTGCTTCAGCTTTGCAGAAAATAAATCCCACAAAGATGGAAAGTAGTGAAACAAGTAAAGTGTTTATTAGGAGGAAAAAAGAATCCATTACTTGTGTACAGACATGGATGGACTCAGAGAGTTGCACCCTTGGGGCAGTTTAAATCACTTACATGGAGCATTTCTTCTGGTTTTCCTTTGGTCAGTCCTTTTTGATTTGCCTGATTTGCAGTACATATTTGGTATGTCTCAGGATCCTCCCACGCATCTCTTAGCCAAGATAGGTGCTACAGCAGAGGCCTATGGGTCGTTAGCATCATTTGCTATGGGATGGCGCCCCCTCGTTTTTGTCCCCTAAGGAACTTTTCTGTGTTTGTATAGTTGGGGAATCCTCCTGACTTTAAGAATGAAAAATAAGTGGTCACTTATCTTTTGTCTGGCCAAAGCCCAGCCTCCTCAGTTGTCCTGCTGTTTTCATCTTGAAGTATGGATCCACAGAGAATGAAACTCCAATTGTTTGCCCTGAGGGTCATCTATCTCCTGCTTCAGGGTAAATAAGGTGGACTTGTTTGGGGCCCTTTAATGTTGGGGACCAATGGGGATCCCATTGGCCCATCCAACCTGAGATAGTATTGCATCAAATCTTTTTGTTTTAATTCGCTTAATGTCTGTTTTATTTATCCCATTTCTTAATAACCATCGAGAGATTTATCTTTTTGGGAATGAGTCACTTTAAAATTTCCTCTTGTTAGGAAAAAGTTTGTAGACTTTCCCTTCAGTTTTTTAAAATTTCCTGTTAACTTACCTAATTAACATTAATTTGTTTTTATTAGCATCTGTAAGATCCATTGAGGGAAAGCAGAGGCCACAAATAAGACTTCGCAGACTGTTTTTTTGTCTGTTTTAAATTAAAGGAGTTCTTAGGTTAATCATTTTATATGTGTATGTGTGTATGTTCATGTATAAGTAATTTTATAATTTTTCCACCATTTAATGTGGTTTATTTCCCCCCATAAGTACCAAGAAAATAACTGTTTATAATGAGAGCTCTTTAAAAAACTACCAGTTTAGAAGTTTCTTCCATTTGATGGCTCCATCATCTGGCCATTAATGAAATATATGATAGTAGTGACTCAAACTAATAAGATGCAAGAAGCTTTCCTATAAGACAGTATAAAGGATGCCTAGAAGGTTTACTCCCAAAAAGAGTTTAAGAAAGTGAAGGTCTTCATTGTACAGACTGACACAATAAAGGTTAGGATGGCAAAAAGCCCGTAACAGTTGGTGCAGTCAGATGAAAGACTGATCAGAACCCCAGTCTATTTGTCATCAAATGAACATGATATGTGTGTCTTTTGGATGGCAGAGACCAAGTTCTCAAGTCACACACACATATACCACACAAGACAAACAGATAGAATGTTTAGTCTCAAAGACACAGGAAAGAGAAATGCAGGTTCACCCTAGAAGGGCTTTTATCTTTAAGGTCAGAATTCTGAAAAGATGTTTTATCAAGCTAACTTTCTCTAACTTGACTGTGTATGTAGGAAAAGGGCCCCATCATCGTCACTTTCAGGGTGAGATTTCCTTTAATCCCCAATTAAGTAGGTTCTTCGGGGAAGGCAATGGCACCCCACCCCAGTACTCTTGCCTGGAAAATCCAATGGACGGAGTAGCCTGGTGGGCTGCAGTCCATGGGGTCGCTAACAGTCGGACAGACTGAGCGACTTCACTTTCACTTTTCTCTTTCATGCATTGGAGAAGGAAATGGCAACCCACTCCAGTATTCTTGCCTGGAGAATCCCAGGGATGGCGGAGCCTGGTGGGCTGCCGTCTCTGGGGTCACACAGAGTCGGACACGACTGAAGTGACTTAGCAGCAGCAGCAGCAAGTAGGTTCTTGGAAGTATGAGCTCTTTATGTACATAAATCTGGCTAGGATGTTAGTTGGAGGTTGGCTTTCTGATTCCCCTAGCTTATCTGAGAGAATCTATTTCCCATTTTAAAACTGAATTCGTTGAGGATAAAATTTCCCAGTGAAATTGTGTGGTGGACCAGTGTGCTGCTTATGAGCTTAATTCTTCTAGGTTTTTACCCCAGAGTCTTCTCTGCTCCTCTAAGGTGTCTCAGTTATCCCTCTGGTAGTAGACCACCAGGGTGCTTTGATCACAGAGTGGCTAGTTCTTATTTCTGTGCCCAGGAGAGCAAGTTTTTAAAGTTAAGTTGAATGGATTTCCCTATAGGGACAGCTGGATGCTATGAAGATTTGCCTTTACCACTTCTGCAAGTTTCTCAGTTGCCTGAGAAAGCCATTGCTGGCCATGAGATGTCCCTTCTTCAGAGCTGAAAGCTATCGTAATGTTTTCACTTTTATTCTGACAAATTCTTGTTAAGGTAGCCTTTTGAGGAAGACATCAGGTCAACCTCCTACCTAACCACTCAGCCCGGATTACTCAGTGTCTTTCTTAGTTTAAGTGTCTTTCAATTGAACAAATCCTGCTGTCTTTCATGCTGGGTCCCCCAGGATCTTCAACTGTGTATGTGGAGAGGGGTGGTGGCAGTGGTACTTTTTCATAGTGTCTGTCAACCAAGCGACCCTAGTATCTTTCACCTGGCGAGCCAAGTACCCCAAATAAAATGCAGTATCATCAGCAAGTAGTTGGGAGAACCAGGAGAACCAAGAGAGATTCACCCATATTCATATTCAAGTTCAAACTTGAACTCTTTGACGAGGCAGATGGGCACAGGAGGCCTGTACTAAGACTGGCTCATTGTAGGGTTTATGTGAAGGAGAGAAGTCAACTCTGGGTCCCTTGGTTGCCAGAACTGTTAACTGAAAAAAATACAAAACCTGAAAGTTGAGAATTATATTTTATTCTGTGGATTTTCTCAATAGCTTTGAGAGATTGCTCCAAAGAGAAGGGAGGAGCCAGGATATATAGGAGTTTTTATAAGCAAGACCTGGTAGTCGGAACATCAAAAAAAAATACTGTTAATTAAAGAAAACTAGATATCTCAGTGGAGAAGGCAATGGCACCCCACTCCAGCACTCTTGCCTGGAAAATCTCACGGACGGAGGAGCCTGGTGGGCCGCAGTCCATGGGGTCCCTAAGAGTCGGACACAACTGAGCGACTTCACTTTCACTTTTCAACTTCATGCATTGGAGAAGGAAATGGCAACCCACTCCAGTGTTCTTGCCTGGAGAATCCCAGGGACAGGGAAGCCTGGTGGGCTGCCGTTTGTGGGGTTGCACAGATTTGGACACGACTGAAGCGACTTAGCAGCAGTAGCAGCAGCAGATATCTCAGGTTAATGAATTTAGCACTTTTTGTGTATGGGAAGATGCAAGAGTCCAGGTTTATTGTAATCATTCCTTTGCTATGCACCTTACCTATCTAGGGTCAGTATCCTGCGTTTCTCCATGCTGAATCCCCTCAGGATACATAGTCTAGGGTGGTTGTAGTGGCTGATGGCTTGAAGGCCACAACATCCTTTGTTATGACATCCTTTGTCCACACACCTTAATCTGTTACTGAGCTGTATCACAGTAATGAGATATTGTTTCTCTGTGGCAAATTTGAAATTAAAGAATGTATGATTGTATGAATGTTATTTCAACCATGAGTCAAAGAAATAAAGTGGAAGAGGGGTTAAACATTTATGAGATAATAGAAAATTTTGAAGACTGCCTGGTGTATTTGACATTAAGGAATTATTACTAGATTTGTAGGTGTGATAATAATATCTTGGTTATGAGTTTTTAATTTCAGAGATAAATTCTGAAATATTTATGAATGATACATCATTCCCAGATCTGCTTCAAAACGAGTGATGGATACAAGAGTGTTCATTATACCCTGACATTATAATAACAATAATAGTTTTTCTGCTTTTCAACCATTCCTGCATTCCTGGTTAAACCCTGCTTGAATGTGACATTATATTATTACTTTAATATACTGCCATATTCAATTTGCTAATATTTTACTTAGAACTTTTTCAATGTTCATAATTAAGATTGCACTTTAATCTTTCTTTGTACCATTCTTGCAAGATTTTACCAGTCTCATGAGTAATTCAAGAAGCATAGATTTTCTTCTTCTTTTTGGTAAAATGATTTTTCCCTTGAAAGTTTTGGGCTCAAAATCTTTTGGGATAGATATTTGACTTCTGATTCAATTTTAAATGGTAGTGATTAATTTCAGTTTGTAGTTGTTAATTGAGTCAGTTCTGGGCATGTGTGATGGGGAGTGTTCTGGATACTCAGGATACCTGCAAGGAACAAATCAGATGTATATTTCTATATGATTTACATTAAAATGACAGTCTTATGTACACTTCTGGATTAGGTACATAAAATCTACCTGTTGACGATCTTTGTCTAAATAAAAATGTGAGTTCTCTAATTTTGTCCATTAAACCTGAACTCTATTAGGGTATAATACTAAGATAGAAGTCTTTTATTTGAAAGTTATTAACTAACCTTAAAAAAGTGAGATTTGTAAAAATATTAGCATAATATATTATTGCATGATTTGTTGTGATGCTTAAAGTCTCCAAGCATTCCTCATTTCTATTCACACAAAGTGTCAGTTGTTTCAATATTTATATTATAAAAATTATTCAGGAAGTATTGTACCATCTGAAATTTAAAGGCCTCAGTCTCAAAACTTAAAACATAGCTCATACCTCTTTGTTAACCCCATTCAAGTTTTAGATAGAATGAATTATCATAAGGAAATATGGACTTTGGGGACAGAGATTAAATTTAAGGTAATCAAATGAACATTTGTTTCAAAGTCATGTTTACCTTTAACAGCTCCAGTGAAATTATAAGTAGGGTAGCAGCCAAATCATTAGTCCTATTAATTATATGTAAGGTTGTTTAGGTAAATACTTAGTTACATATACAATAAATAAATTTACCTAAAACAGTTGTGATTAGCAGGAAAATTATTTTTTATTTTAAAAAGTGAACTGAAAAAGTAGTAAGGTATGCATGAAATTCGAGAAACTGTGCCTTTTTAAACTGATTCTCTTTGACTTCAATTTTTTAAAATCTTGTTTTTCTACCCAGAGCTGAGTAGTAGTCTACAGGAAAAGCCAGTATAAATAACCAAGGCAGCAGTTCTAGAAGGGGGCCAAAGATGACTATATTGCATATCAATACAAATCCCAATACATGTTTTAAATTGATGAGACCTTGCTGGAAGGTACAAGGGAGGGTCTACAATTGTGT
>SJYX01005325.1:161439-179458 GCA_006410675.1 Oreotragus oreotragus
AGAAACTGTGCCTTTTTAAACTGATTCTCTTTGACTTCAATTTTTTAAAATCTTGTTTTTCTACCCAGAGCTGAGTAGTAGTCTACAGGAAAAGCCAGTATAAATAACCAAGGCAGCAGTTCTAGAAGGGGGCCAAAGATGACTATATTGCATATCAATACAAATCCCAATACATGTTTTAAATTGATGAGACCTTGCTGGAAGGTACAAGGGAGGGTCTACAATTGTGTTTTTTTTTTTTTTTTTACCTTGCCTCCCATGGACCCTATTTTTACCTTTCTTCTTTTACCCGAACCTGCCTCTTTGGCTACAGGGAGGATACCCAGTGAAATGCATTCCTGACCTGATTGGACCAGAGAAACAAAAAAAGAAGTATCCAGATCTTTCATCTCTGTTGTGCAGGTGGATGTCACATTCAAACGCTCAAGATGGCAGCCACTGACCTATCCTCAATATGGGCTCTGCCTGCACAGGACTCTGCCTGTTTCTATATGAGAAATACTAAGGGGGAAAGGATAGTGCCAGGATTCCCAGCAACTTGGTTACAGGGACCAATGTCTTTTAAAGATGTGGCTGTGGAGTTCACCCAGGAGGAGTGGATGATGCTGGACTCTGCTCAGAGAAGTATGTACAGAGATGTGATGTTGGAAAACTATATAAATCTCACCTTAGTGGAATATCAATTATGCAAGCCTGTGATCTCCCTGTTGGGTCAAGAAGACATAAGAACTGTGAAAAGCAGAATTCCCCAAGGCACCTGTCCAGACTGGGAGATTCAATTCAAAACCAAAGAGTCAACTTCTAATCAGAATATTTTGGGTGAAAAATCATCTGGTGGCATGAAAATAATAAGATTCACAATGGATGATTTGTCTTCTACATTAAAAGAAGACTGGGAATGTGGTAGGATCAGAAAACAGCACAAGATCCCAGAGGGAATTTTGAGGCAAGTGACATTTACTCAAAAGAAGACAGCATCTCAGGAGAGATTGTTTGACTATCATGAATTAGAGGAAAACTCTAAACTTAGATCAACACTTGTTTTTTCAAGGAGAGTTTCTACCAGTAAACATTGCCATAAATGTTACTTAAATATTGAGTGTTTGAAACATAATCAAACCCTAAACAATTTTGAAAATATCTCTGTAAGTGAGAGGCTCTGTGAAAGTCATGAATATGACAGAACTCTGTGGCATCTTGAAAGAACTCAAATAGCACAGAGAATGTACACATATTGCAAATGTGATACACACTTCAAACATAATAATATGCTTCCTATATGCAACAATTTTTGCATGGTGGAGAATTCCTATGAATGTAATAAAAACAAAATCTTTTGTCATCATTCATCCCTTGAGCAACAGGAGCAAACTCCTAC
The DNA here is from genome assembly GCA_006410675.1 of Oreotragus oreotragus. Taxonomy (NCBI): domain Eukaryota; kingdom Metazoa; phylum Chordata; class Mammalia; order Artiodactyla; family Bovidae; genus Oreotragus; species Oreotragus oreotragus. Next base: position 162,818 of record SJYX01005325.1, read on the forward strand.
TGAAGAGAAACATGAATGTAATCAGTGTGGAAAAACTTTCAAAAGGATTTTTAATCTTATTTTGCACAAGAGAAGTCACATGAGTGAGAAACAATATGAATGTAAAGAATGTGGGAAAGTCTTCAATGATTCCTCAACCCTAAGGAGACATGTAAGAACTCACACTGGTGAGAAACCTTATGAATGTAATCAGTGTGGAAAAGCTTTCAGTCAAAAAACATCTCTTAAGGTTCATGTGAGAACTCACACTGGAGAGAAACCTTATGAGTGTAATCATTGCGGAAAATCCTTTGGCACAAGTTCTTACCTTATAGTGCACAAGAGAATACACAGTGGGGAGAAACGCTATGAATGTGATGACTGTGGAAAAGCCTTCAACACAAGCTCTCACCTTAAAGTTCACAAGAAAATACACACTGGAGAGAATCTTTATGAATGCACTGACTGTGGGAAGGTTTTTAGTGGTCTCTCATCTCTTAGAATGCATGTGAGAACTCATACAGGGGAGAAACCCTATGAATGTAAGGAATGTAGGAAAACCTTCAGTGTTTCCTCTTCTCTTAGAAGACATGTGAGGACTCATACTGGAGAGAAGCCCTATGAATGTATTCAGTGTGGAAAAACCTTCAGTCAGAGTTCTTCACTTATTATACATAAGAGAATTCATACTGGAAGAGAAACCCTGTAACAGTTAAGAATGTGAGGTTGCCTTTTTCACTGTCTTAAGGTAGATTTCAAGGTCATTGTTTCAGTGTTTGTCCTCTAAAATAAGCATTTGAGGCTATCGATAGTCCTATAAACACACCTATAACTATATAACACATTTTGGTCTATGATAATTTTTTTAAATTTATTTATTTTGATTGGAGGTAAATTACTTTACAATATTATATTGGTTTTGCCATACATCAACATGTATCTGCCACAGGTATACACGTGTTGTTTTAAATCTAAGTGTTGTCTAATATTCACTATGACATTAAGTCTTTTTTGATACATAACTGTTTAAAATTATGTGTTTTTAATATGTTTGCAGTTACCTTATTGATTAAGTTAATTAAGTTCAAAGTATCTGAACTATATGATACTACTTTACTAGCATTTTCTTGAGAGTTGTTTTCTGGCCTGGTGTGACAGATGTTGCTAGTAGCTAAATGAATATTCAGTTCATCCCTCCCTACTGGCAATCCTATTTTAGCTTATATCAACATCTCTAATTATAGAACTCTTTTCAGCAGCTTTGCTGCCATGTGGAGCCATTCCCCTCATTCCTGATGAATCAAATATAGATAGTATTACTGGGGACAGATCTATCTAGTGTTTTCTCTTTGCCTTTTGCACTTTGTCATTCTATCTTCCCTAGTCTTTTCCCTTTGGATTTTGCACTCATAAAGCTTAATGAGACATCTTGTGACCAGGAGGATGACAAGCATGGCCTAAATAAGGATGATGTCAGAGAGATCCTGGTTTCACAAAGATATCTTCAAATAGTTGTACCAGCACTACACTGCTTATATTTGGGCATATCTTTATATGAGAAAAATAAGCTTATTGGAATAGAATCAATACAGTAATCTTGTTGTTGTTGTTGTTGTTGTGTTTTTTTTTTTTAGTAATCTTGTTAAAAAAAAAAGACAAAGGTCACAAGGTTTGTATTTAAATATTTTATGCTGACTGTACAAATTTGGATAAGACCATAGAAAAGGGAGGAGTGGAAGTGATATGTTGATAGAACTTTTGGGCTTAGTGAAGAGTGGATGGAGCTGAGGTCATTGAAAGCAGGTGTCAGAGAAGCAGGAAGGAAATCCCAACATCTCAGCATGAGAAAACCAGTGAGTCTTCAAGTAAAGGGGAAGTTACCAATTTTAAATACTGAATGAACCCTTGAGATTTGCTACTTGGTCTTACAGATATTGACCAGAGTAGCTCTAATTTATTAAGAAACAAAATACAGAATGAGGAACTTATGATGGAAGTAAAAAGCAGTAGTTGCAATTTGTCATGCTCATGTTATATGAGACATTAAATGAGCAGGCTTATATGTTGATCTGGACCTGAGGAGATGTCTAGGATGGAGATACAATTTTAGCAACATCAGGAGATAGACTGGGTATTAGATTTTGTGGTGGTTACTAAAATTGCACAGGGAAAATGGATAGTGTGAAAAGAGAATGTCTACCACTGACCACGGAGACCTATATGTAAAGTAAGTAAAACTAGAATTTTACTAAACCAGAACAAATTAGTGTTTGAAGAAGGTAGGCAAAGTGGGTTGTTTAAATGCTGCTATGAGGTTAAACTAAGATCATGGCATCTGGTCCCATCACTTCATGGGAAATATATGGGCAAACAGAGGTTGACTTTATTTTTGGGGGCTACAAAATCACTGCAGATGGTGATTGCAGCCATGAAATTAAAAGACGCTCACTCCTTGGAAGGAAAGTTATGACCAATCTAGATAGTATATTGAAAGCAGAGATATTACTTTGCCAACAAAGGTCCATCTACTCAAGGCTATGGTTTTTCCAGTGGTCATGTATGGATGTGAGAGTTGGACTGTGAAGAAAGCTGAGTGCTGAAGAATTGATGCTTTTGAACTGTGGTGTTGGAGAAGACTCTTGAGAGTCCCTTGGACTGCAAGGAGATCCAACCAGTCCATCCTAAAGAAGATCAGTCCTGGGTGTTCATTGGAAGGACTGATGCTGAAGTTGAAACTCCAATACTTTGGCCACCTCATGCGAAGAGTTGACTCATTGGAAAAGACCCTGATGCTGGGAGGGATTGGGGACAGGAGGAAAAGGGGACGACAGAGGATGAGATGGCTGGGTGGCATTACCGACTAGATGGACATGGGTTTGAGTGAATTCCGGGAGTTGGTGATGGGCAGGGAGGCCTGGTGTGCTGTGATTCATGGGTTCGCAAAGAGTCAGACATGACTGAACGACTGAACTGACTGACTGACTGATGAGGTTAAGTAGATGAATTCTTAAAAAAAAGCAACATGAAGATTATTGTTGACCTTAGGTGTAAAGGAGATCAGTCCTGGGTTTTCTTTAGAAGGAATGATGCTAAAGCTGAAACTCCAGTACTTTGGCCACCTCTTGTGAAAAGTGGACTCATTGGAAAAGACCCTGATGCTGGGAGGGATTGGGGGCAGGAGGAAAAGGGGACGACAGAGGATGAGATGGCTGGATGGCATTACCAACTCGATGGACATGAGTTTGAGTGAACTCCAGGTGTTGATGATGGACAGGGAGGCCTGGCATGCTGTGATTTATGGGGTCGCAGAGTCAGACACGACTGAGCGACTGAACTGAACTGAACTGAACTAGGTGTAAATACTGAATGATATGTTGAGGATGGGTGGTAGATTGGGATGAGTTTAATGATAAAGGATGAGGAAGTAAAGAATAAACATGGACAAATTTGGATAGTAGGAGAAAGAGAAGTTGCTGAAAAGAGATTTGGTCAAGGTGTTATAGCCAAACGTTCCAGGAAGCAAACTCAATCAGAAGGACAGTGTGGATAGTGGAGTGTGGTTTATTTATTTATTTTTTTAAACTTTATTAATTTTGGCTGCCCCAGCTCTTAGTTGCAGCACTCAGGATCTTTTAATTATGGCATGTGGGATCTTTCGTTACAGCATGCAAACTCTTAGTTTTGGAATGTGGAATCTGGTTTCCTGACCAGGGATCAAACCCACACCCCCTGCATTGGGAGCTTGGGGGCTTAGCCACTGGACCACCAGGGTAGTCCCCTGAAGTGCAGCTTATTACACCAGTGGGTCCCCAACCGATTTTTGTGACAACCTTTCACACCCAAAGTGTACATGTCCACGCCCATCTCCTCAAATTCTCCAAAGTCCACTCTGGACAATGTTAGTTAAAAAAAAAACAGTCAGCTTACAGCCATGAATTTACATTCTAAGGCTATCTGGGCATACAGTTTGGTCTACATCAATAAGTATTATTAAGATTACATGGTGGATATTGCATTCCTTCTGGCTCCAGGAGGTCTAGCTATGGGGTCTGCCTGGCCTGGTTTTTATCCACCTGGGAGGCCTGCTCAGTTGTTGGCATTTAATCTCTATGGCTTCCCAGGTATGCAGTCCAAAGTTTGCCAAGAGTGTAAGATGGAGTACCTTTTCTTTTAAAGATGGAGTCAGTCCAGTCAGGGCAACCTGCTCCTTTCCTTCTTCGTTCCTCCTTCTTGATGCTCTCAACTTCTAGTATGAGCATCACTCATAGGGATATAGTTAGCATATATTTGGGTGAATGCAGCCAATCTCAGTGACACCAACCAGACAATACACTGGAGAATACAAGGTCCACATAACAAAATTAACAGAGCAACTACAACAATGATTAACATAGTCTTCCACTAATTGCCCTTTATCCGTGGGCAAACAGAAGTCCAAAAAGGAGGGTTATCATTAAACATAGATTTTACCTGTTTTTTCATGTTATCTAGAGCAGCTGGTACATTGCCAGATAAATCAGGAATATATACATAACATTCAATTTTAATTATAGCACAGGTCCCTCCTTGGGTGGCTGTAAGTATGTCTAAAGCCATCCAGTTTTGAATCACTGCCCTTCTTATTTGTATTTGTTCTTCATTTAAAGCTTGGATAGCCTTTGTTTTGTCCAGGAGGGCCTGTTTCTTGAAGTTAGTTAGAGCTTCTACTTTAATTATAATATCTCTTGTTCCTCTAGATGGTATGAACAAGGCAGCTAAGTAATCGTACCATTGAAATACAGACCTTGCCCATCGCACATGTAAATACAGCAAATTTACTGGGGCTTGTTTTAAGGATGGCTTAATACTTGCACAAGCAAAGGCAAATCCTAAAGTGCAGTGGCTGACCCAACCGACTGGAAGCCAAGGCCATAAATTTGACCCGCACAGCCATTGAGTGCTGTTAGGGGCCACCCATCGGGTCCCAGGGTTGTTTTTCCAGTCTGAGCCAGGCCAACAAGCTGGTAAATCTGGGCAATAGGTGACCTCTAATATTTGTTTACATTGCTCAGAAGATAAGTATCCCATGTATTTTAATTCTTTTGGATCTAAGGGATGGTCACCAAATCCAATCTTTTGTTCCCAGCAGATAGGGGTAGGGACAATAGGCTGGCCTTTTTCTGGAGTCATCCAAAAATATTCACCCCATATCTGGTAAAACTGTTCAAAGTACCTGATGGATTGGCCCCTTTTATTGGCCATAGAGTTCTTATCTTTACTATTTTAAAAGTAAAATATTAAAAAAAAAAAAAAAAAGTAAAATATATAGGCTTTTGTCACTTCTGTAAAACTTGCATTTACTTCCAATGTCACCCCATGGCCTTGGTCAATCTGATTAGATTTCAGTTTGCACCAAGAAAGAAGTGACAGGTTGTGAGTTACCAAAGAAAGATTGTTGTTTCTTTGTATCTCAAAAAGGAACAGAGGGGGCTAAAGTCCCCTCTGTGGAGGGGAGACACCCACCAAGGGAATCTATCCATTACTGATAAAGGCATTGCCCCACAAACCCAACAGTTAGAAGTGTTATGGAAGTTCGCATAGGAATGCCATGAGATAAAAATGTTTTGTGTTGAAATTATGGTTAGTCCCAAGATGATACAGGAAAATCCATGTAGCAGGAGTTGATAGCAGAGCTTCATTTTTTCTTTTTAAGATGATCTTGGTTTCATGGGGATCAGTGGGGTCCTTCTGCAGTCCACTCAGCATCCTCCAGGTCTGTGTGGTATGTCCTCTTCACCCTTGTGTAATGGATCCAGGGAGTGACACCTGCAATTTTAACTGCTGTAGGTGTAGTTAGAACAACATTGTATGGACCCTTCCAGTGTGGGGCCAAAGAATCATGCTTCCAGTCCTTGACCCACACTTGATCACTGGGCACAAATTCATGAATCTGTTCCCCAAGGGGGAATGGCACCCTTTCTTGGACAAACTTAGTTACCTGGTTTATTACCTTACTTAATTGTTCCATTTGCTGTGAAATCCCATCCCCTCTTACCTGTGGCAAATTTGCTAATACCTGTCTTACTATGGGAGTGTGTTTCCCATAGACAATTTCTTAAGGAGAATAACCGTGGGAATGCGGGGTCACTCTTAATTTGAGCAAGGCCAGCGGAAGTAAGTCCATCCATGAATAATCAGTCTCTATAATCCATTTTGAAAGTGTTTCTTTAGGGGTTCGGTTAGTTCTTTCCACCATTCTGGAACTCGGGCCTATATGCTGTATGTAATTTCTATTTGACATTTAGAGCTTTATATACCTGTTGAATTAAATCGGCTACAAAAGCAGGGCCATTGTCTGATCATATACTGGGTGGGAACCTGAATCTGGGGATTATTTCCTGAGGCAGACAGCAAGCCATTTCATTTGCTATTTCAGTTCAGTTGGGGAAGGCCTCCACCCATCCTGAGAAGGTACATACCATGGTATGACCAGTAAATAACGATCATGTTGGCAGGGTTTCATCTCAGTAAAGTCCACTTCTAAATGTTCAAAGGGCACAGTGTCCTTTAACTGTATTCCTGGAGAGTTCTGCTTATGTCTGGGGCAGCATTGACCTCTAAGCAAGCAGAACAGTTAGTTCTGGGATTCCATTTTACGCAGGGAGGAAAGCCGTGGTATTAAGAAATATTTCCAAATTAGTTTTTCCTTTTTGTCATGTCCCAAGTGGGTAGTCTGGTGTACCTGAGACACTAGTGAAGGGGCTAATGCCTCGGGAACTAGCAGCCTGTGATCCAGCAGTTCCCACAAACCCTTTTCACTTTTGGTGGCCCTTTCTGTTTCAGCCAGCTGGTCTTGGGGCAGGGTATACTGTGGGAGAGTTGAAGTTAACTTGGGCATTCTCGAGAGCACAAGAGTCTTAACAGTCGCACCCCCAGCACCTCCAAATTCCTCAGCCACTTGTTTTGCGGCTCTATCTGCCAGTCGGTTTTCCCCACCGTTGCGGGGTGGCCTCTTTATTCTCTGCAACCAACAGCAGGTCATCTAGTACTATTATAGCCAGCATCTAAATCTTTCTGGGTGGAATGAGTCCAGGTCGGAAGCCGAGGCTTCCCTGAAAATGGTCGGGAATTCTTAAATCCTTGCAGGAGGCGAGTCCAAGTGAGTTGTCATTTGGTGCCCCCTGCTAGATCTTCCCATTCAAAGGCAAAAATGGGCTGAGATACTGGAGCAATGCAGAAACAAAAAAAAAAAAGGGTCTTTTAGATCCAGGCAAGTATAGATCTTAGCACTCGATGGGAGGAGGCTGAGCAAGGTATAGGGTTAGGAAGAGTGGGGTATAGGGTTACAGATGCTTGTTTGACCAGTCTGAGGTCCTGCACAGGCTTGTAGTCTAGACCCCTTCCTTCTTCACAGGTAGGATTGGTGTGTTTCCGGCTGACTGGCATTCAATCAGGATGCCCGCCTGTCATAGCTTATTAATATGTGGCAAGATGTCAACTCTGGCCTCCAGAGGTAGCAGATACTGACATTTCCTGACTGGTATGGCACTGGGTTTGAATTCTGTTACCACCGGAGCTTGATATTGGGCTAGCCCGGCAGGGGCGGAGGGGTGGGTTGCGGGGTATATTCTGCCCAAATCTCGGAATTGTCAGATCAGCTGTCTCTCTCATGATTGTTTAGCCTATCTGGTTTCAAACTCCATTCATCTGGAGGGGTTATCGGGAGGGAGAGTAAATAGGTGGTTGAGCCCACCCAGAGGGTGGGCCTATCTTGGGGGGAAAAGGTCACTCGTGCCCCAATTTAGACAACAAGTCTCTCCTCAACAGAGGTACTGGGCATTCAGGAATATACAGGAATTCATGAGTGACTTGATGTCCTCCCATCTGGCATTTCCGGGGTAGACAAAATGGTCTGCTCAGCTTTTCCCCGGTTACTCCTTCTATAGCATTGGCCTTTTCTGAGAGGGGTGCCACCGGCTTGGTCACCCCTGACATTTCTGCTCCAGTATCCACCATAAAGTCAATAATTTGGTCCCCCACTTTTAGTTTTACCGTGGGTTCTTCACAAGGGACCTTGTGTCTTTGAGCCCTGGCACCCCTATTCAGTCTCTAGTCTGGCCAGCCCTATAATGGCCAATGCCAGTTCTTTTTCTCTGTTATTCTGGGGGCATTCATTTTTCCAATGACCAAAGCCCTAGCATCAGGCACGTTGGTTTGGTTGCAGGGCTGTCCTGGGCTTCCTTGCAGGAGGCTTGCCAGGAGAACAACTCCGATTTAGAGGGGGTAGAGGTTTGGGGGAAGGCCCAGGGAGGGATCATCCCAAGGCCGTGGCCAGTACCATGGTCCTCTGATTGGTTCTCTTGTTAGCTTCTCTGTTTTTTATCAGCCTCCTTTTTTGCCTCCACGTCTCTGTTTCTGAATACCTTATCAGCAATCTCAATTATTTGTGAGCAGATCATGGCTAATACTCCATTTGCCTTTTGGAGTTTGTCTGATATCAGGGTAGGCTTCAGATACAAAGGCTGTGTTGTAGCCAAACACTCCGGGGAGCAAACTCACTCAGAAGAACAACGTGGATAGTGGAGTGCAGTTTATTACACCGGTGAGTCTGAGACGGATTTCCTCTTAAGCCAGGGACCTTGACCAATTTTTGTGAAAACCTTATATACCTTAAGTGTACACGCTCAAACCCACATCCCCAAATTCCTTAAGCCTAGCCTGGGAAATGTTAAAGAGAGATACAATCATGTTACAGTCATAATTCATAATTTAAAAGGTCAGCTGGTTATACATTGTAGTTTACATCAGGTGCCATAAAGATTACAAAAGTGATTGACTATATAGGGGATGGAATTCCAGTTGAGCTATTTCAAATCCTGAAAGATTATGCTGTGAAAGTGCTGCACTCAACATGCCAGCAAATTTGGAAAACTCAGCAATGGCCACAGGACTTGAAAAGGTCAGTTTTCATTCCAATCCCAAAGAAAGGCAATGCAAAAGAATGCTCAAACTACCGCACAGTTGCACTCATCTCACACACTAATAAAGTGATGCTCAAAATTCTCCAAGCCAGGCTTTAGCAATACGTGAACGGTGAACTTCCAGATGTTCAAGCTGGTGTTAGAAAAGGCAGAGGAACCAGAGATCAAATTGCCAACATCCTCTGGATCATGGAAAAAGCAAGAGAGTTCCAGAAAAACATCTATTTCTGCTTTATTGACTATGCCAAAGCCTTTGACTGTGTGGATCACAATAAACTGTGGAACATTCTGAAAGAGATGGAATACCAGACCACCTGACTGGCTTACTGAGAAACCTGTATGCAGATCAGGAAGCAACAGTTAGAACTGGACATGGAACAACAGACTGGTTCCAAATAGGAAAAGGAGTACGTCAAGGCTGTATATTGTCACCCTGCTTATTTAACTTATATGCAGAGTACATCATGAGAAACGCTGGACTGGAAGAAACACAAGCTGGAATCAAGATTGCCGGGAGAAATATCAATAACCTCAGATATGCAGATGACACCACCCTTATGGCAGAAAGTGAAGAGGAACTAAAAAGCCTCTTGATGAAAGTGAAAGAGGAGAGTGAAAAAGTTGGCTTAAAGCTCAACATTCAGAAAACGAAGATCATGGCATCCGGTCCCATCACTTCATGGGAAATAGATGGGGAAACAGTGGAAACAGTGTCAGACTTTATTTTTTGGGGCTCCAAAATCACTGCAGATGGTGACTGCAGCCATGAAATTAAAAGACGCTTACTCCTTGGAAGAAAAGTTATGACCAACCTAGATAGTATATTCAAAAGCAGAGACATTACTTTGCCGACTAAGGTCCGTCTAGTCAAGGCTATGGTTTTTCCTGTGGTCATGTATGGATGTGAGAGTTGGACTGTGAAGAAGGCTGAGCGCCGAAGAATTGATGCTTTTGAACTGTGGTGTTGGAGAAGACTCTTGAGAGTCCCTTGGACTGCAAGGAGATCCAACCAGTCCATTCTGAAGGAGATCAACCCTGGGATTTCTTTGGAAGGAATGATGCTAAAGCTGAAACTCCAGTACTTTGGCCACCTCATGCGAAGAGTTGACTCATTGGAAAAGACTCTGATGCTGGGAGGGATTGGGGGCAGGAGGAGAAGGGGACGACAGAGGATGAGATGGCTGGATGGCATCATCGACTCGATGGACATGAGTTTGAGTGAACTCCAGGAGTTGGTGTTGGACAGGGAGGCCTGGCATGCTGTGATTCATGGGTTCGCAAAGAGCCGGACATGACTGAGCGACTGAACTGAACTGAACTGAAGTGAACTTTGGGTGTCATTACATTCTTTCTGGTGATGGGAAATCTAAGTACGGAATCTGATGTTTATCAGTTTGGGAGGCCTATTCGGCCTAGTATGTTGTCTCCATGGCTACCAGGCATATAGTCCAAAATTCACTGGGAATGAAAGGAAGAGTTTCCTTCTTTTCAAGATGGAGTCAGTTCGGCCTGTTCCTTTCCTCTTTCAGCTGTATTTATCACAATTTGAGACCCAGCTGCCTCTGGATTTATTGGTGTATAAAGTCTATAGAACTTCCAGATGTTCAAGCTGATTTTAGAAAAGACAGAGGAACCAGAGATCAAATTGCCAACATCTGCTGGATCATCGCAAAAGCAAGAGAGTTCCAGAAAAACATCTATTTCTGCTTTATTGACTATGCCAAAGCCTTTGACGGTATGGATCACGATAAACTGTGGAAAATTCTGAAAGAGATGGGAATACCAGACCACCTGACCTGCCTCTTGAGAAATCTGTATGCAGGTCAGGAAGCAACAGTTAGAACTGGACATGGAACAGCAGACTGGTTCTAAATAGGAAAAGGAGTACATCAAGGCTGTATATTGTCACCCTGTTTATTTAACTTCTATGCAGAGTACATCATGAGAAATGCTGGGCTGGATGAAGCACAAGCTGGAATCAAAATTGCTTGGAGAAATATCAGTAACCTCAGGTAAGCAGATGACACCACCCTTATGGCAGAAAGTGAAGAACTAAAGAGCCTTTTGATGAAAGTGAAAGAGGAGAGTGAAAAAATTGGCTTAAAGCTCAACATTCAGAAAACGAAGATCATGGCATCTGGTCCCATCACTTCATGGAAATAGATGGGGAAACAGTGGAAACAGTGTCAGACTTTATTTTTTTGGGCTCCAAAATCACTGCTGATGGTGACTGCAGCCATAAAATTAAAAGACACTTACTCCTTGGGAAGAAAGTTATGACCAACCTAGACAGCATATTTAAAAGCAGAGACATTACTTTTCCAACAAAGGTCCCATTAGTCAAGGCTATGGTTTTTCCAGTGGTCATGTATGTATATGAGAATTGGACTGTGAAGAAAGGTGAGCTCCAAAGAATTGATGCTTTTGAACTATGGTGTTTTAGAAGACTCTTGAGAGTCCCTTGGACTGCAAGGAGATCTAACCAGTCCATCCTAAATAGATCAGTCCTCAGTGTTCATTGGAAGGATTGATGTTGAAGCTGAAGCTCCAGTACTTTGGCCACCTGATGCGAAGAGCTGGCTCATTTGAAAAGATCCTGATGCTGGGAAAGATTGAAGGCAGGAGGAGAAGGGGACGGCAGAGGATGAGATGGTTGGATGGCATCACTGACTCAATGGACATGAGTTTGGGCAAACTCCGTAAGTTGGTGATGGACAGGGAGGCCTGGCGTGCTGCAGTCCCTGGGGCCGCAAAGAGTTGGACATGACTGAGCGAGCTGAACTGAGCTGAAAGTCTACAGGTCTCGCATAGTCTTTCATAAAACTCAGTAGGTGTTTTCAGTTTCCTTTTGGATTACTTCGCTTAGGTTTTGCCATATTAACAAGCTTTCGGGTCCCGCTCTTGAGACCTTGCAAAATAGCCACCCCTTCCTTCCCTCTGTGTTATAGTCCTAATTGGACCTTTCACCAGGGGTGGCTAATTCTGCCCACCGCTGTGGGTTCGTGATACCCCCAGGGACCATTTCTCATAGCCATTTTCTAGTCTCAGTATGGATCCTGTGTCTGTCTTCAGTGCTGAAGAGTGAGAGTAGCAACTGAATTATGCTGTCTCACGTAGGACAGTGGGTTGGAAAAATAGTCTCCATCAGCCTGATTATGCCTTGTGGCTCCTCCGAGTATGGTGGAGTGTGTTTCTGCCAATTTAATATGTCCATAGAGGAAAACGGTTGGTAATGACAAGCTACAGGAGGTTGGTGGTAATGTCTGTCTGCTCCCTGAACTGGGGCTGTTGAAGCTCTCTGAGGGGCATTTGTAGTGGAGCCCTTTCTCCTAGCTCCTTGGCAGAGTGTAACCTCTGTTTAATTCCAGTGTTTCCTTCCCCCTTCCCTGTCAGTACTCACCGGGAGAGGTGTTTCCCTCTGTGTTATAGTCCTAATTGGACCTTTCACCAGGGGTGGCTAATTCTGCCCACCGCTGTGGGTTCGTGATACCCCCAGGGACCGTTTCTCATAGCCATTTTCTAGTCTCAGTATGGATCCTGTGTCTGTCTTCAGTGCTGAAGAGTGAGAGTAGCAACTGAATTATGCTGTCTCACGTAGGACAGTGGGTTGGAAAAATAGTCTCCATCAGCCTGATTATGCCTTGTGGCTCCTCCGAGTATGGTGGAGTGTGTTTCTGCCAATTTAATATGTCCATAGAGGAAAACGGTTGGTAATGACAAGCTACAGGAGGTTGGTGGTAATGTCTGTCTGCTCCCTGAACTGGGGCTGTTGAAGCTCTCTGAGGGGCATTTGTAGTGGAGCCCTTTCTCCTAGCTCCTTGGCAGAGTGTAACCTCTGTTTAATTCCAGTGTTTCCTTCCCCCTTCCCTGTCAGTACTCACCGGGAGAGGTGGGTATAGTTTAGGAGGTTCGTCTGGGGCTGAATCCTTTGGGCATTGACTAAAGGCTCCTTTGCTGGGATTGGAGCCTGCCAAGATGGCAGCTCTGCGATCTCTGGGGGAGCTGGTGGGAGGGCAGCTGCGGGAGCACCAGCAGGCCCTGGATCGGGCAAGGTGGCCTCTGGTCCAGATGGAGCATTGGATGGCAATACGTCATCCAGTATGGAGGTAGGGGCAAATCGTCCCTGTCTGGATCCTGCAAAATTTCTTTTTTGTCATTAGTTTTTGTACCATTAATATTTTCCCTTTCCCTTTCTGAATGTAGAGCCTTGCCCAAGGAGGAGGATCTCCAGCCAACCATAGCTACGAGTCAATTTATGGATGTTGATCAGTGTCCTAGCTCTTTTGTGACTACTGTATAGACTGCTTCCACTATTTTTAAGTACATGGTGCCCTCTGGTGGCCATTCCTACCCCATAGTGGGCCATTCGCCCTCAAGAGTGTGTGAAGGTGGTTAGGCACCATCTTCACCCCATGCTGCTGCTCCTGCTGCTGCTGCTAAGTTGCTTCAGTCTTATCTGACTCTGTGCGACCCCATGAGGCTCCCCCGTCCCTGGGATTCTCCAGGCAAGAACACTGGAGTGGGTTGCCATTTCCTTCTCCAATGCATGAAAGTGAAAAGTGAAAGTGAAGTTGCTCAGTCGTGTCCGACTCTTAAGGACCCCATGGACTGCGGCCCACCAGGCTCCTCCGTCCATGGGATTTTCCAGGCAAAAGTGCTGGAGTGGGGTGCCATTGCCTTCTCCGTCTTCACCCCATAGTCTCCTCCAAATCCCTTCTTAAAATTTTAATCATGCACTCCATACAGTTGCTTTAGATTCACTTCCCCCCATCTTGCTTACCTTCTTGGACCTTCTTCCTTTCCTTTTTGTCCTGTTTATGAAGTTCTCTGTACCCTATGTACTTCTGCTATTTCCACTCAATGAAACACTTAAATTGCCATTGGGGTGAGAAGAGCCTTACCCGCCAGATCCCAGCGGGAGAAGGGGGATTGGTGTGTCTTCACCTGCTGGTTGGATGGCCGAACCAGAACAGCACGTGGTCTAAGTCTGTTCTGCCTTGGTGGGCTTGATCAGGTGCAGATGAAAACACAGATGGGTTAAACATCCTGGTCCGAGGCAGAGTTTCCTCCTTAGCCAAGGACCCCAACCGATTTTTGGGACAACCTTTTTTTATACCCAAAGTGTACATGTCCAAGCCCACGTCCCCAAATCCTCGTCCCCAAAGCCCACTCGGGACAATATTAGTAAGAGATACAATCAGATTAAGGCCATAAATTTACGTTCTAAATCTATCTGGACATATGGTTTAGTCTACATCAATAAGTATTATTAAGATTACATGTGGACATTGCGTTCCTTCTGACTCCGGGAGGTCTAAGTACAGGGTCTGCCTGGCCTGGTTTTTATCCACCCGGGAGGCCTGCTTGGCTGTTGGCATTTTATCCCTATGGCTTCCCAGGTTTGCATTCCGTATAAGATGGAGTTCCTTTTCTTTTAAAAATGGAGTCAGTCCAGTCGGGGCAACCAGCTCCTTTCCTTCTTCAAATGGAAAATATTTTTTAATGAAAAATCAGGACATGTTTAATTCCTAATGTGATGTATCCAGTATGGAGGGATTAAATGTGCCTGCATAAGAAGAGGGACTGTCAGTACCATTAAGTTCTGAGAAGGGGAAAGAGGAATATGAACACATATAGATGGATTGATGTTTTCTACCAGAAGGGATACTTGTACCATTCTCTCAAAAGGAAAGGTTTTAATTACCTCTTGATTTACTTATATCTTAAGAGTATCTGAGCTGTACAATACAGCTTGTTTGGTTTCTTAAGAACTACTTTCTGGCCCAGTGTGGCAGATAACTGCTAATTGCTATGTTTCCTCCTTCTCCTTTACTAACAGTAGCCTAGTTTTGCTTAGAGAACATGTGTCCAGTTACAAAATTCCTTATCCCAGGGCAGGCTGCATGGCCAAGACGAATCGTTCCCCCTGTTCTTGGCCAACAAAGAATATAGAAATGAGACTATAGATTTCATGCCAAGATAATCTGCCAAGAGTAAAATGAATGAAAGACTGGTCAGAGGCTTTAGAGAAGAAGACTATGTATGTGAAAGTGACCCCCCGCGCCCCGCCCCCGCACCTCCAACAACGTGCTCCAGTTACCAGTAGGCCTCCCCTGGAGAAGAGAGTAAAATAAAGAGGAAAGTCTAAGTGAATGATGAGAGTCCAGTTGAATAGAAGGTAACAACAAAGAAGAAAGAAAGTTGTAACTAGCTGATATGAGTCTCAAATAGTTTTTTCATTTTGGGTGTTTTTTTTTTTTTTTTTACAAGAGGTACCAATTGATTAGAACAGCCTATAGATACAGAGGGCATGGGAATAAATAGCCCTTTGGTGTAATTGTTGTTGAGTGGGTTTTTTTCCAAGCTTCCCTGGTGGCTCAGTGGTAAAGAACCTGCCTGCCAATGCCAATGCAGGAGATGTAAGAGATGTGGGTTTGATCCCTGGGTCAGGAAGATCCCCTGGAAGAGGGTATGGCAACCCACTCCAGTATTCTTGCCTGGAGAATATCCCATGGACAGAGGAGCCTGGTGGGCTACAGTCTCAAAGAGTCAGACACCACTGAAGCACCTTAGCATGCACACAGAGTTTTTGTCAGGGGGTAGCCAAATTTGTTAATGCAAAGAAATGAAGGGAATTTGTAGGGAAGTTATTGAGGAATAAAGTAGTTTCTTTATCACTCAGGGAAATCTCAGAGGGCACCGTGGAAAGTTTCCAGAAGGGCAGGAATTTGGAGTTTATGACTATGGCATGAGGAATACAGAAGATTGGTCATGATGGCTGTACAGACAGAAAACATCAGAGCTGAGGTTAGGCAGATACTGGGGCTGTGACTAATGAAAACAAAATTTAGAGGGGCCTAGATAAAATCCCAGAAGGTTCTAAGATGAGGGATATTCTAATAGGATTCACACGTAGCTTGGAAATGTCAGGTTGGTTTATTTCTCTCCTTTGGTTCTTGTCTCGTCATAACAAAGATTTGGAATGACAGACTAATTATAGCTCACGTAGGATTTATTGGCTCCTATCTCATCATAGCAAGGATTTGAGACAACGGACTGTATACAGCTCAAGCAGACAGATCTTTTATTTAACAGACAGAGACTAGTACACTCCCTAGATGCGAGAACAGGCCAGCCCCGAAGGATTGGCCATAAGCCCTCTTGACTTCCCTTTTTATTCTCCCCATCTCCTCTTGATTCTGCCCTGTGCAAAATAGGGCTTATATCCACCACCAGTCAGGAAAGGGAATGCAAATGGGCATACACTCAAGGCCAATTGACAGTTGCAAGTTACATAACAACAGACTCTATTGTGCATGTCTTTCCCACAACTCAGTCTGCTATAATCAGATGTATGTATGGGCCCAAAGAAAGGCAATGCCAAAGAATGCTCAAACTACCGCACAATTGCACTCATCTCACATGCTAGTAGAGTAATGCTCAAAATTCTCCAAGCCAGGCTTCAGCAATACGTGAACTGTGAACTTCCTGATGTTCAAACTGGTTTTAGAAAAGGCAGAGGAACCAGAGATCAAATTGCCAACATCCGCTGGATCATGGAAAAAGCAAGAGAGTTCCAGAAAAACATCTATTTCTGCTTTATTGACTATGCCAAAGCCTTTGACTGTGTGGATCACAATAAACTATGGAAAATTCTGAGAGAGATGGGAATACCAGACCACCTGACCTGCCTCTTGAGAAA
>SJYX01005325.1:179559-223255 GCA_006410675.1 Oreotragus oreotragus
GTTCCAGAAAAACATCTATTTCTGCTTTATTGACTATGCCAAAGCCCTTGACTGTGTGGATCACAATAAACTATGGAAAATTCTGAGAGAGATGGGGATACCAGACCACCTGACCTGCCTCTTGAGAAATCTGTATGCAGGTCAGGAAGCAACAGTTAGAACTGGACATGGAACAACAGATTGGTTCCAAATAGGAAAAGGAGTATGTCAAGGCTGTATATTGTCACCCTGCTTATTTAACTTATATGCAGAGTCTGTCATGAGAAACACTGGGCTGGAAGAAACACAAGCTGGAATCAAGACTGCCTGGAGAAATATCAATAACCTCAGCTATGCAGATGACACCACCCTTATGGAAGAAAGTGAAGAGGAACTAAAAAGCCTCTTGATGAAAGTGAAAGAGGAGAGTGAAAAAGTTAGCTTAAAGCTCAATATTCAGAAAATGAAGACCATGGCATCCGGTCCCATCACTTCATGGGAAATAGATGGGAAAACAGTGGAAACAGTGTCAGAGTTTATTTTTGGGGGCTCCAAAATCACTGCAGATGGTGACTGCGGCCATGAAATTAAAAGATGCTTACTCCTTGGAAGAAAAGTTATGACCAACCTAGATAGCATATTCAAAAGCAGAGACATTACTTCTGCCAAAAAAGGTCCATCTAGTCAAGGCTATGGCTTTTCCAGTAGTCACGCATGGATGTGAGAGTTGGACTGTGAAGAAGGCTGAGCACTGAAGAATTGATCCTTTTAAACTGTGGTGTTGGAGAAGACTCTTGTGAGTCCCTTGGATTGCAAGGAGATCCAACCAGTCCATTCTGAAGGAGATCAGCCCTGGGATTTCTTTGGAAGGAATGATGCTAAAGCTGAAACTCCAGTACTTTGGACACCTGATGCGAAGAGTTGACTCATTGGAAAAGACTTTGATGCTGGGAGGGATTAGGGACAGGAGGAGAAGGGGACGACAGAGGATGAGATGGCTGGATGGCATCACTGATTTGATGGACGTGAATCTGAGTGAACTCTGGGAGTTGGTGATGGACAGGGAGGCCCGGCATGCTGCGATTCATGGGGTTGCAAAGAGTCAGACACGACTGAGCGAATGAACTGAACTGAAGCTAATTCCAAGGCAGCTTAGATTTAGCAACAGTGCAGCAGTGACTCCTGCTCAAAACCTTCAATGAATCCCCAGTGCCTACAAAAAAAGAGAGCAAACTCCTTAGCTGTACACATAATTAATTATTATTTCCTCTCCTGTTCATGCTTATTAGTCTTCATGGTATCCTAGATGATCTATCACTGGGGGAATATCTCAAAAAGTCATCTTGTTTTTGGAGTGCCAAGTATATTTAATTTAGTACTTCTAATCTCTGCATTTATCCTGTAAGACATGTATTTTATCCCTATTTCATGGACAGGAAGAAAAAAAAATCTTAGAAGAATGTGCTGACTTTCCTACTGCCCTTTGTCCCTGGTATAATACTTTCTATATTCTTTATATTCTTTATATAGTTATTAAATAAATTATTATTTCTTCTTATCTTCTGTCTGTTTTGTTAAAGTAGATGATACTATGAAATTTTGGTTAAATTATCCATTCACAGAAAAGTGACTTTTGATTAACCATGAGAATTCATCCTCTGTAAGTTTCAGATGTAGGAGGTGCCACCATCCCTAGGGTCTAAACCCTCTTGATTCAAGACAAAGGTGGCAGTTCACTAGCATGTACAGTAATTAAAGACTACTTCTCTAATGTATAAGGTCTAGTGAAGGAAATATAATTCATTTTAATTTTCAATTTTATTCCACTCTAGCTGCCTGATTGAAATGGAAATCCTCACACTAAACATTTAATACTGTAATAGGTCAAGAATATCAAGGACTCTCTCACCATCTTCACTCAAATTGAAAAAGGAAAAGAAAATTTTGTATAGTGCTAAGTGGCTTCCCTGATAGCTCAGGTATAAAGAATCTGCCTACAATGCAGGAGACCCCAGTTCGATTCCTGAGTCATGAAGATCTGCTGAAGAAGAGATAGGCTACCCACTCCAGTATTCTTGGGCTTCCTTTGTAGCTCAGCTGGTAAAAAAGACCTGGGTTTAATCCCTGGGTTGGGAAGATTCCCTGGACAAGGGAAAGGCTACCCACTCCAGTTTTCCGGCCTGGAGAATACCATGGATTAGTCCATGGGGTCCCAAAGAGTCAGACACAACTAAGCAACTTTCACTTTCACTTTAACTTTCAAGTTAGGATATTATTTCCTTTGGCCAGGAAGACTGCAATAATTTCTAAACCAGTTCTGTCATCTCTCACAGGAGAACTAACATCAAGCAACAGTCTGTGTAAGGATATTCTGATCAACATGAATTCCACAAATATTAATTTATAAAAGATACCACTGAAATGACAGGTCTATGGTAACTGTTTACAAAACCAATATGATTTTCTGAAGATTCATTATTTTATTATTTGCTAAATTATCCTTATTGTCCTTAAAATACCTACACATATAAAATTACACTTAAATCACATTTTAAATTCAGCAGAGTATGTAAAGTCAAAACCACCATAATATTGTAAAGTAATTATCCTCCAATTAAAATAAATGAATTGTTTAAAAAAGCTTGAAAAAAATTTATGAACTTGTTTGCTTCTTAAAGCATTTTATATTCTTTGATTTTTCAAAAATATTTTATTGTTTAGGTAAATCGCAAAGAGCTCAGATTAAATTTTTTAAGACATTTACAATGGCTGAACAGGGTGTGAAAACTGAGAAAACCAGAATATAGATTTTATAAAACATTAAAGGAAAAATCAAATACCATAAAATAAAGTTCTTCTTCAACATCAAAGACAGTGAAGAATGAATATGCATCAAATGAAAAGGGTCACATAGAAGTTCCCACTTACCTGCTGGGTGTGACTAATCAACATGCTATAATCAAGGAGGCAAAACTCAGCACAGGATATATTTATTACAGCTTTCAGGAGAGTGATGAAAACTACTGGGACAAATACTGAAATAAGCAGAATACATCATACAAGCATATAGAAGAGACGGAGAAGCACAATGCAACTCCCAGTACAACCTCTTGATCCAAAAACGGCCCATGAGCATCACTGCAATGCCTGGGACAGGTTCCTCTGTCCATGGGGATTCTCTAGGTAAGACTCCTGGAATGGATTTCCATGCCCTCCTCCGTGGCATCTTCCCAATCCAGGGACTGAACCCAGGTCTCCCACATTACAAGTGGATTCTTGACTATCTGAGCCACTGGGGAAGCCCTTTTAATGTTATATTACTACCAAATTGCAGAAAAGAGAAAGTTCATAAATTATTTAACATGGGGATCAAGACAGATCTAATGATATGATTTTTTTGGCTTAAATGTAATTCCTTACCTTCAATTTGCTCTGGGGAACTACACACGATACACAGGACAAGTTAGATACTAGGGACGCTAGCTCAGGACTTGGGGCATGCTGAGAGGGATTGGGGGCGGGAGGAGAAGGGGACGACCGAGGATGAGATGGCTGCATGGCGTCACTCACTCGATGGACGTGAGTCTGAGTGAACTCCGGGAATTGGTAATGGACAGGGAGGCCTGGAATGCTGCGATTCATAGGGTCGCAAAGAGTCAGACACGACTGAGCAACTGAATTGAACTGAACTGATTGTTCCCTGACACAAAAAAACTCCTAAGTGGTTTGAGGAATAATAGTGCATTTAGAGCAGACACTCAGGACTAAGGTCTGGAGTTCAGTGTCAATGGAATGATGTGAGAAGCTGCTATCTTCAGAACACACTCAAGGTGGAACACTTTTTACCAGTCAAAGGAGTTGAATACAATATATCTTTTCTCACAATCTCAGTGGAAGATACTGAGATGGTTTGGTGTGCAGAAGAATCATGCAAATAAAAAGTGAAGGTGTGAACAAACCATTTGTTTCTTAGGATGCTGAAGAAAAAGAATGGATTTAAGTGCCAGAAGGAATGAAAAGGATGAGACAAAGGGGAAAAGACACCAAGTTGTGAATGTGCCTGGTGGTGAAAGTAAAGTTCAATGCTATAAAGAACAATATTGCATAGGAACCTGGAATGTTAGGTTCATGAATCAAGGTAAATTGGAAATGGTCAAACAGGCAAGAGTGAACGTCAACATTTTAGGCATCAGTGAATGAAAATGGACCGGAATGGGCAAATTTAATTCAAATGGCCATTATATCTACTACTGTGGGCAATAATCCCTTAGAAGAAATGAAGTAGCCCTCAAAGTCAGCAAAAGAGTCTGAAATGCAGTACTATGGGTACAATCTTAAAAATAACATAATGATCTCTGATAGTTTCCAAGGCAAACCATTCAATATAACAGTAATACAAGAAAACTGAGCACTGAAGAAATGATGCTTTTGAACTGTGGTGTTGGAGAAGACTCTTAAAAGCCCCTTGGACTGCAAGGAGATCAAACCAGTCAATCCTAAAGGAAACCAACCCTGAATATTCACTGGAAGGACTGATGCTGAAGCTGAAGCTCCAATACGTTGGCCACCAGATAAGAAGAGCCGACTCAATGGAAAAGACCCTGATGCTGGGAAAGATTGAAGCCAGGTGGAGGAAGGGACAACAGAGGATGAGATGGTTGGATAGCATCATTGACCCAATGGATATGAGTTTGAGCAAGCTCTGGAAGATGGTGAAAGACATAGAAGCCGAGCATGCTGCAGTTCATGGGGTCACAAAGAGTCCAACATGACTAAGCAACTGGACTCAGCAGAAGTGTGGTGGTTAGGCTCAGATTTGTAACTGATAAATGCACTACACAGATATGGCTGCAGAGTCAGCAGAATTCCTCTCGGAAGTAGTAAAGGCCTGGTTTAAGCACAAAGTGTATCAATACAGGTGGTATACAGACTGAGGAATTTACCAGAACTAAGCCATCTACCTTTATAATGAGGTGGGGTAAGAGGTTCATTCATAGTAGACACAGCTCTACAGACACATGTGGATGCATACAAATACACCCCAAAACATACACAGATCTGATCTTTCAGTATGTGTAATTATACTGTGTATAATTATACTAATGTGTAATTATACTAATCTGCAATGAATCGTGGCTTTTAGTTTATCCACTTCAGAGGCCCCGTAGGCAATAACACAGTTTTTGGTCTGTTCCAGACCACAGTTTTTGGTCTGCCTCATCTTATAGGATTTGAAGTTGCTCAGCTGGAACTCCATCACCTGTTACCACAAAGGAATGTGGCAAAAGGGGTGACAGTGAGTCTGGAATCCACCATTCCTTCCTTTCACAAGCCAGTGTCCATGGCCTGTTATCCTGGCACGGGTTACCAGAGCAAGCAGAAGGAAGTGTCTTTCTAAATGGCCTTCCAGCCCTTTGTGTGATTTATAAAAATGCCCTAGATGGGTTATAATTCCAGCTCTGATTCTTTTGGCATTTGATAAGGCTGAAATTAGGGAATGCCTCCAGGGTCATATGTAAAATGGACTTTGAAACCAAGGTGCCATTTCCTGACATTCTATGCAGCCAGGATTCTGTGGCTGAGGGACCAGACCAGGTAAGCAACATGCCTCATTACACTGTAAAAGGCGTTCATGTCTGTCTAGGTAACTACCATGGGAATAATAATAACAACAAAAATAAAATTAGAATACACAACTCCAAAATTACAAGACATCTGCTCATGAAAAATACCATAAGAGCACCCCCTCAGAACCTATATGAAACGAGGAACTAGGCACGCTATGACCTGGGTGCGCACACACCCCCTCAAATGTCCTTATTTTGTCAAATCCCTGCTAATATTACTCTTATCTCCTCAACCATCTGGAACTCTTACTACCAAGTGAGTCAGTTTTATTTTCACAAAGAGAAGCAGATAGATATACTTTGTACCCTGAAGGTCCTTTGGAGATATAATGTCCCTAGACACATATTTCTGCTTTAAAGATGATGGCAGGGAAAGGACAATTTTTAAACCAAATGAAGAGGACTTTTAACAATGAAACTTCAAGCATGATGGCACATAAGCATGAATCTTTGGGGGTAAAACACTGGTTCTTCTCCAACCTGCTCTGGGCCTTTGTCCTTAAATAACCCTACGTGGACAAATTACTGATTTCCTCCTGCTAATTTCTAATCAGAATACAATAAGAAATTTTCACCCCTCCAAGCTTTTCAGGATACAGTTATTTCTACCCAGAATGTCCTTCTCTCTCTCATTTTTCCCACCTGAAAACCTGTTTACATGTCTCCTTCTTACACATTACCTCTTCTCTTTAGCTTATTCTGTTTCTCCCCAGACCACCTCCAGGCTTAGTGGCTTCTTCCTTCCTCACCTATATTCACATAGTACTTTATAAATATTTTAATACTACTTATTGATTCATACTTTTTATCTCTTACAGTATTCTCAGCCAGATAACTCTTTGCAAACTAGGATTACTATCTTTTAAATCTTTGTTACAGATAGTATGCTAGATAATACAGAAATATTTATCACAATGAAGTATACACAATGTACTATTAAAATGTTATTCTTATATATTTATATTTTGGTGATATTTTTTCTTTCCATATTGCCATTTCATATGGATCCCCGGTAAAGGCAAAAAAATAAAAATATATTAAGACTTGGACTCAAGCAGAAAACAAACTGTGTGACTCTGAACAAATCTCCCAGGATTCCGTCTGCCGTTTGCACATCAGTAAAATCAGGGATTGGTTCAGAACAGGATTTCCCAGCCCTGGTATTGTTGACATTGTGGAACAGATCATTCTATTTGTGGGGAGGAGTGAGAGGTGACTGTTCATTGCCTGAAGAATGTTTAGCACATTCCTGGCTGATACCCACTAGATGTCTGTAGCACTCACTCAGATATATCAGTTAAAACGTATACACAACTACTATACGATGCCTTCAAACTGGGGTGCTAAGGAAGACTTTTGAGAGCCCCTTGGACAGCAAGAAGATCAAACCAGTGAATCCTAAAGGAAATCAACCCTGGATATTCATTGGAAGGACTGATGCTGAAGCTGAAGCTCCATTACTTTTGCCACCTGATGCGAAGAGCTGACTCACTGGAAAAGACTCTGATGCTGGGGAAGACTGATGGCAGGAAGAGAAGGGGGTGGCAAAGGATGAGATGATTGGATGTTATTAGTGACTCAATGGACATGAGTTTGAGCAAGCTCTGGGAGATGGTGAAGGACAGGGAAGCCTGGTGTGCTGTAGTCCATGGGGTTGCAAAGAGTTAGACAGGATTGAGTGCCTGAAGAACAATAATTACATAAAATAATCAACAAGGACTTAGTGTACAGCACAGGGAACTCTACTGAACATTCTGTAATAAGCTATATGGGAAAAGAATTTGAAAAAGAATGGATATATGTATATGTATAACTGAATCACTCAGCTGTACACCTGAAACTGACACAATGCTGTAAATCAACCATGTTGTTGTTCAGTTGCTAAGTTGTGTCTGACTCTTTGCAATCTCATGGACTATATCATGTCAGGCTCTTCTGACCGCCACTGTCTTCTGGAGTTTGCTCAAATTCATGTCCATTGAGTCAAAGATTCTATTTAACCATCTCTTCCTCTACTGCCCACTTCTAATATAAAATAAAAATTAAATTAAAAAATGTCTCTCAGTTCAGTTCAGTTGCTCAGTTGTGTCTGACTCTTTGCGACCCCATGAAAAGCAGCACGCCAGGCCTCCCTGTTCATCACCATCTACACTGACAAATGTTCCCTCCTCTCCTCATCAAGAGGGCACTAAGACCACCTCAGGTTAAATACCACTGGTCTAGACTAGATGTTTTCCAGAACTTTGAGCACAAGACTCTTTTTTCCTAAAGAAATATCATCCGCTGTATAGACAAATAATGTAAACAAAGTATAGGGCTCTGCTTTGAAGGGTCTTGGAGAGAGAATTGTTGAAAATCCTTTCATCTTTTTTTGATTTTCTGATTTTAAAGAAACACAAATGAATCCACTCAAAGCACATGCCAGAGGCCTGCTTTTCACTTACTCCAAAGTATTTACCACTAGAAACTGAGATTTGAAAGATCAAGCTGAATTCATGCACCAATGTTATACATCAATCACACAGTGGTTGATGGTGGAGTCAAAATATTCTTTCTTTAATCCACGCAAGGGATTCCTCTGCTAAAGTCACAGTACAGTAAGAAAAGTGATCATATATTTCTGGCATTAAGAAAATGCTATTAATTCATAAAATAACATATATCAGGCAGTAAACTTTTTAAAGACAGATCCAATAAGGGTTATACATCTCCACTTAAGAACTGTTTTTCATTTGTGTGACAAATATTGAAAAGATTCCTATTACATAAG
This sequence comes from Oreotragus oreotragus, assembly GCA_006410675.1. Taxonomy (NCBI): domain Eukaryota; kingdom Metazoa; phylum Chordata; class Mammalia; order Artiodactyla; family Bovidae; genus Oreotragus; species Oreotragus oreotragus. The sequence goes on from SJYX01005325.1 coordinate 187,936, forward strand.
AGCTGTTTGATGCTAAGGGTACAATAATGAACACATATCTCTATGTGTGTACATGTATGCATATTCCTACATATATATTTGTGTGCATATATACATAACTTATTTTACCATGTATATATAAACTTTCTGTTAATTACAAACTTAATTAAAATGTGGTCTAAAGATGATGACTTACTAATTTTAAAAGAAAATTATATATGCAAATACACAATGGAATCATTACCAGGTATAAATATATTCATTCATACACTATTCTATTAAATACCTTCTCTGAAATATTAAAAGATTTAATCATTGATTTTCTTTTTGTCACAAGAATATGTAAGATTTTACTGAAAAAAATTTAAAATGTTTACTAATACTTAAAAGTAAGTTCTAAATTAAAAACATAGCCCACTTGAAAATCAATATAAATATTCAGTTCAAAGTTATCCCTGTGTTTAATAATTCTGAAGAACAAGAATTAAAGATTAACATAAAACAGCAACATTGTCTGATGTACCTCATCGGTAGGCAGTAGACAAAAAATTCTGAAAGGAGAGTTCGATTTAAAATTTTAACAGTTAAAAAAAAAGAAAAAGGAAATGCTAACACTGGGACTCACATTAAATTTCTCTCTGTTCTACTGTGACTCAAAGCAACTGAGTGGATATTAAGAAGAAGGATTTCTGTTCCCAAAAGTAAGCAATAAGGCAACATTCAGAAATGTTAACAAAAGAGAGGAACCTGGATGGCTCATGTTGTTAACAAGTCACTTCAGTCGTGCCCGACTCTGTGCGACCCCATAGACGGCAGCCCACCAGGCTCCCCCATCCCTGGGATTCTCCAGGTAAGAACACTGGAGCAGGTTGCCATTGCCTTCTCCATGTTAACTCATTGGTATCCCCTTATTCCAATTATGAAAACAACTAATAATCCATTACGCTGATAATAGTTTTTGAACAACTGCCTTTCTGTGTTTTCAACCTGATGTTTAATCCTTGAGTATGCAATGTTTCAAAATAGACATGCAGATTAGAATTCACTCACCTGTCAAATATAGCAGAAAATAGCCTCTGCTGAGTTGGAGAAAGATGAATTGTTCCACAGAGCTATAACAAGCTCTCCAGATTTCTCTTCAATGTTTTGAATCTAGATGCCTGATCACAGCTGTCCGCAGTCTACTTCCCTGCTTTTATTTTACCAAAGCTTCCTCTGAATGGACTATTTCCTTTAAAGGTGACCACTTGACGAGTGATACCTGCTGACCTCTGCTGTGTGTGTGTGTTTGCACATGGGTACCTGTGCACCGGGCTTGGGAACACAAAGAGAAGCCCATTTCTTTAGGACTCACTAAACCATTGGGCTGCCCTGGCAGCTCAGTGGTAAAGAATCTGCTTGTAATGCGGTAGATACGGAGACGTGGGTTTGATCCCTGGGTCAGGAAGATCCCCTTGGAGGAGGGTATGGCAACCCACTCCAGTAATCTTGCCCAGAAAATCCCACCAGGGTCGCAACAGGATCAGATACAACCTAGTGACTAGACAACAACAACAGAATTTAATATCACAATTGAGTTAATAATTTAAGACTCAGAAGCAGAGGTAAAGTGAGGGTCTAAAATGAGTAACATGGGAATTCGCTGGCGGTCCAGGGTTAGGACTCACAACCGCTGCAGACTGAGTTCAGTTCCACAAGCCATGCTGCACTGGCCCATACATAAATAAATAACATGGGTAACGCTGACTCCTTGCCCTGCTTTCAGATGGGAAGCCACTCATTCCAGACAAGTCCTGTATTATGAAAGGGGCAATCTATGAACGCTATAATTAGACTACTAACAAACAAAACTTCTGAAACAGTCTAAGAGATAACAGAATTACTCTTAAACTAATAGCAATTAGATAGATAACAGAATTACTGGGTAAAACTGCTTACCCAGAAAGCTAAGGCAAGAAAACGTGAAAGGAAGCAAATTAGCTAAGATTCAAATTAAGAAAATTTGAGGTACTTACACTCATTGGATGTTCCCATTGTCTTTCAGAATAAAAATGGAAATCCCTTGATGTGAACTACAGGAATCTTCTTGATCTGACTCCATACCAACCTTCTATTACTCATTTATCCTATCATCCTTTATAGCAGGAGTCAGAAAACTTGTTCTACAAATGCCAGGTAGTAAGTATTTTAGGATCTGTAGACCGTATTTTCTTCCATATGCAACTACTCAGCTCTGCTGTTACAGCATGAGTGTAGCCTTAAGTAATGCACTGAAAATAAGACTATGGCTGTGTTCTAATAAAACTCTATTTATGGGCACTAAAATGTGAATTTCATATAATTTTCATATGTCACAGAGTATAGTTGTTCATCTTAAATATTTTTTAACAATTCAAAAATATAAAAACAGAGGAACAATGGGGCTTCCCGAGTAGCTCAGTCAGTAAAGTATCTGCCTGCAATGCGGGAGACCTGGGTTCAATTCCTGGGTCAGGAAGTTCCCCTAGAGAAGGAAAGGGCAACCCACTCCAGTATTCTTGCCTGGAGAATGCCATGGACAGAGGAGCCAGGCAGACTACAGTTCATGGGACTGCAAGAGTCGGACACGGCTTAGCATTATCTTTCTTTCTATACAAAAACAGACAGTGCTCCACAGTCATAGTTTGCCCATCTTCACCCCTCTACAGCCTCCAGCTCCCTAAGTCTATAGTCTATGAGTCTACAGACTAAAGTGCTTTGAGGACGCCACACAAGCTATGGTCTTTTGGGCATCAAAGGCATTGTACTTGTTCTTTATCTTGCAATACTCTCACCACATCCTTCTTTAACAAACTAATTTCTGCTTACCTGACACTTCTCACTTTCTCTGAGAGGTCTTCCTGAGTCCCTCATGTCCGAACTTCACCCCCTCTTCCAAATGCCCTGTGACACAACAGAGCTTTACATCACAGGACTAGTGACACTGTGCTTAGTTTTAGACCCAGTACAAGCTGGTCTGAATTGCTATCCAGTATACCTTCTGTACCAAGGCACTAAGTTGCTGCTCAGTAAGTAGTGATTGACTAAATGACTGAAGGGCTTCCCAGGTGGCACAGTGGTAAAGAATCCACTTTCCAATGCGGGAGATGTGGGTTCAATCCCTGGGCCTGGAAGATCCCCTGGAGAAGGAAAGAGCAACTCACTTCAGTATTCTTGCCTGGGAAATCCCATGGACAAAGGAGTCAGGTATGCTACAGTCCATAGTGTTGCAAAGAGTAGGACACAGCTGAGACTAAACAACAACAAATGACTGAAGGAGGGATCTGAAGAACATTAGGATGACAAGCTGACCTAGGTTAGACAAGTCAGTGGGGTTGGAGGGCTTTCTGTACAGACAAGTTTGGATGAATAAATAGCTATTTGGATGCAGCAGTATGGCACAACAATTAAGAGAATAGGTCCTGACACCAAACCTGCTTGAGCTCTGTGTGACTCGGGGCAAGTGGCCAGTGTTCTCCAAGACAATATTCTCATCTTGGAGATGCAAATAGCACTATTTCATAAGAACATAATGTGCTCATGCTAGTGGAACTTAGTGCTTAAAACACAATGAGCTATCAACTAAAATATAGCAATCATTAGGACTGGTATCAGGCAGAAAGAAATCTAATCCTATGGACTCTATGGACTAAAAGTGAGAACCTATACTTTATTTTTCATCAAGAACTTTAATGACTTGCTGACCCCCAAAAAACTGTGTCTAGTACAATCAATCTGATTTGAAAAATTGAAACAAAGTTTAGAAAACAAATTTATCTTCAGAGCTCGAGTCTATACACAAAACACCTACAATTACATATATAGGTATGTTGTTTTTGTTCAGTCGCTAGTCATGTCTACTCTTTGCAACCCCACAAACTGTAGCACGCTAAACTCCTCTGTCTTCACTATCTCCTGGAGTTTGCTCAAATTCACATCCACTGAGTTGGTGATGCTATCTAATCATCTCATCTTCTATCACCCTCTTCTCCTTTTGCCCTCAGTCTTCCCCAGCATCAGGGTCTTTCCCAGTGAGTCGGCTCTTTTCATCAGGTGGCCAAAGTAATGGAGCTTCAGCTTGAGCATCAGTCCTTCCAATGAATATTCAAGGTTGATTTCCTTTCAGATTGACTGGTTTGATCTCCTTGCTGTCCAAGGGACTCTCAAAAGTCTTTTTCAGCACCACAGTTTGAAAGCATCAATTATTTGGTGCTCAGCCTTCTTTATGGTACAACTCTCGTATCTGTACATGATTTTTGGAAAAACCATTCCTTTGATTATATATATATATAACAGTTATGTATGCATATATACATATATATATAGATATGTACACACACACATATATTTGTATATGTATAGATAAAGATATATAGATATGGAGACAGAGTGAGGTTTGTCACACGACACCAATACATTATAAACTGGATGACCAAAGGTGCAGGACTGATGACTTGAGTTGGATAGCCTTGCCAATGACACATAAGGAGGAGGACTGCCTTCTCCCTATCACAGCCTAACCCTCCCTCTACCACCTTTGTTCCCCCAATTTCCTAGGAGGTAGCAGTAGACAAAGGGAATGACAAACACAGGCAGCTGCAGATGGAAGGTAGCCTTAATATGTTACCATGATGTTTCACAGCCCTTGCCACCTTTTGTTCATTTTTGTAACATCTCAATCCCTTTACCTTTATTTTCCATTCTAAGGAGGGCATACAGCAAGATTGTCCATAGGCCCCTTACTTGTAGCAGTTCAGGTGAAGCCCCCATTGTTGGTACTGTGCAGGAAGGGACTGGAGACAGCTGTCTCTCTACTGACTACTGAAATCTGCGGCAGCCCCATTGTCTTATAAGCCCCATCCCTCTCTCCCTCTTGGGCTATGTTTATGGCTGAACAGAATGTATCAGCATCAGAAGTGTCATGAAGTTATATCTTACTACTCCTGTAGGCCATAGGGATTACAAATTATAATTCTTACTGTGACAATTTAAAAATTTCTATGATAAGTAAAATACTACTTATAACACTATGATAATTACTGCATGGATGTTTCATGTATAACCAGATACACTGAAATCCATGCTAGCGATACTCCTTCTTACACTGCAAACAGACATAATTTGAACACCGAATACATTTGAATACAAAGCAATTTTGCAAAGTTGGCTCAGTATGGAAATATCACTAGGAATTTCCTAGGCTTGCCAGGTAGAAAGAATTATTTTTCACTGAAGGAAGTAACTGCTTTTTTTTTTTTTTTTTTGAGAATGATGATTCCTATGGAGGAGGTATAACATTAAAAACAAAAAAATCATGTATGTGTTTTAACTGTGTTGACTTCATTATCCCCATGGTTGGTTGTTGCTGTTGTTCAGTTACCACGTCACGTCCAACTCTTTGCAACCCCATGGATACAGCAAGCCAGGCTTTCCTGTCCCTCACCATCTCCCGGGATTTGTTCAAACTCATGTGCATTGAGTCGGTTATGCCATCCAGCCATCTGATCCTCTGTTGTCTCCCTCTTCTCCTGCCCTCAGTCTTTCCCAGCATCATGGTACTGGCCTTTTAAACTATGTGCCTCTGAGTCTTTCAATTTATAAATCTGTTATATTAATAAACAATTGTAAAAATGAAAAAAATAAGTAAAAATACTAGTATGATAGCAGTGTGAATTATTGTACAGATTTTTCTGTATACAGATGTTTGTTCTTGATGAACCATATATTTCTTTCTTTTTTTTTTTTTTTTTTTTTAGCCTGGAAAATTCCATGGACTGAGGAGCCTGGTAGGCTACAGTCCATGGGGTCGCAAAGAGTCAGACATAACTGAGCGACTTCACTTTCACTTTCACAGCAATAGTAGACTAATGCACATAGAGACCTAATGCTATCTTCCATGCACGTGAGTGCATGAGAATAATTAGGCAGGTAGTGGTTAGGATTATAGATCACTTTTACCTTTATCCTTTGTTCTCCAAATTTTTCTGCAATAAGCATGAATTAATTTTAAATTATACAACAAGGCAGAATTTTTCTCCTGCAGGTATTACCACCCATGCTAAGAAGAGCAGATAAATTTGAGGCTTCATGGACTAGGCAGATCCAGAAGCTCTTGTGTCTCACCAGGCAGCACAGGTCCAGGGGAACCCCTGGGCTAATCCTCCTGGAGGCCTCAGAGAAGCCCTGGTCTTGCCTGCGTGACTTGGGAGCCAGACTGAGGAGCAGAGGGGGGAGCAGAATGTCACTCGCAGTTTGTTCGTAAATGGTCTCCCATGATGCGTGGAAGAAAAAACCAGGAACCATGAATTTGTGTTTCCTGTTGATTATAAATAGTTAGGGCACTTTCTGGTCCAGAGAGAGCAAGCCACGCCTTGACTCGCTTCTGGCTTTTCCAAACAAGATGGATTTCCCTGTGCTGATGGAGAAGAGAGAAACCCCACAGTTCCTCCCACTCAAGGGAACCAGAGTGGAGGCTGCATGTCCTGGGTACACAGGTGCTGCCTTTCCTGATGGCCCACACCCTCCCTCTTCAGGGACTAACTTCCGGACTAACTTCTAGGAAGCCAAGAGGGTGGAGTCCTGAAGTTTAGAAAATTATTTTAGTCAAACTTTAGCATTCTGGTCAGTATCATATTCTATATACATGGTATCTGACGTCTTAAAAATCAAAGATCCTTTGTTTCTACATTTCTCAAAAGAAAAGAGAAAGCCATCACCCACTCTTATTTAAAAATCAAACCGAACAAAGACGCCCACCAAATAACATGCCTTGGCCCAAGCCTCCTTCAATGATCTCCTTTCTTCACGGAGCCTTGGGGTGCGCTTGCAAACATCTAAACGACTCGCAGATCACCAGAAAGAAAGGCGTCCAGACTTAACGTTTTGCAATTCCATTTCCTCCCAGTACAAGGGAATATCCTGCCTGTTGGATCCCACTAGCTTGTATGGTTTCAGCTGTGACCCACACACCCTTGTTCCTTTCATCTCCTCCTTTGAAGGCCCCAGGAGTGGGAGAATGCGATGATATGAATCTTCATACTAGAAGTCTAGCTCAGAAATGAGAAATATCCCTGTCTGCTGACACAAGTCTCAGAAACTTCCAAATATTACTACTTCAAGGTAAGGAGGGATGAGTTGGGATGAGCTGTCATTTCTCTGAACAGAGCTGGAAAAGGAAAAGAAGGAAAGAGTTTTGCATCTCCAGGGAAAATATAGTTTAAGACCAAAAAAAGAAAAAAATTTAACTTAACCAGTAAAAATGAAAATCATGGTAAGTAGCGATTCCTGGACCAAGATCTTTTGGTTAAACACATTTCTACCAACATGGTGAGCCTGGCTCTATGAAGAAGATGAAACCACCCCCTAAGAGAAAATATTTTCCTGGTGATTTGTAATTTCATTCTCACCCAACATGCTTAATAATGGCCTTTGTTTTTTGAAATCACAGGTGACTATTGAAAGCTAATTGTGAACTCAGATGTTATGAGAGAAACTAAATCTAAGGAAATAATGATGAATACTTCTCAGGACTAGAAAGCAATTTTATAAAGCATGCTGTGCCATTTATGTCAGGCTCCCAATAGCTACTGAATAACTCTTAAGTAACTCTATTAAAAGTTTTCTAAGTCTTTTCCTAAAACATAAAAACTGCAATAACAACAACAATAATAATAACCCTAATGGGAAGCCTTTTGTGCACTGACCGTATGAACTTATTGACGAGGCTGATGCTATTTTATTCCCATTTTACCGGTGAAGAAACTGAGATTTAGAGAGGTGAAGTAAGTAAGTTACACAGCTAACAAGAAGCGGAATGAGGATTTAACCTTTAGAGATGAATCCAGAGAAATGACTGCCACATTTAAGCACATAATTCGCCTTGCCCATCTTTAGTATGAATTTATATTTGAGCAACGAGAAATAAAAGGTGGGCTGAGAACACTGTGATGTCAGATGCATACAGCTTTTGGGGAAACTTTTGATGTTTACCAAGCTAGGAGAAATAAAACACCATTATAGGTGATACGGATGTATTCCCCAGGGCTCTAACGGCCTGTCCTGCACACACTTCCCATGACCGCCCCTGGTCCTCCACCCTGTAAGTAGTAAGTAGTTTATTCACAAAGATGAACTGGATCTGAAATGCCAGTCTCCCTAGGGAAGCACATGGCAAGTCGCCACAGTTAGTACGAAACTGTCATATCCTGCCCTAAAAGCCAACCGTCATGATGGCTATCTTGCTCCCAGGCCTGGCTGAGATGAAATCTAGCTCACATTTCTTATGAGCCATTAGAGTAGGAGTTTTACAAGAATTAGGTCCTTTTGATTCATCCCTTCATTCTCAGCTCATGATTGCATATTGATTTGCATGTGACTGAGTCTGAATCTTTGGAAGCAGCTCTCCTAACTTGGAGCACAGAGTAACCAGACTCAGGAAAAGGACCACCACAGCGTGTCCCCAGCAAGGCAGGGGACAACCCAGACAACCGTGGGTATACCAGAAGCCCCGGCACAATCAGCGGTGTCAGCAGAACCTGCTGTAGGAGGGAGCGGCGGGAAGTGTTGTTCTTTTCCAAAGTTCTATGATCCAGAAGCCATGACCACAGGCTTGTCACAGAAGACCAGAGTCTGTACCTTCTCAGAAGAGAGGCTGATGGGTTTAACCATGGCAGTGCCCTTTTTAAACCACTGAAGGCAATGTCCAAAAGGAACTTTGAATTCTGTTGACTTGAGAAGTCCTGATTTCACCACATACCTTCATCCCTTGCCAAACACTACTATTTTGATCTAAACTTTCTTACCAATTCCTTCCCAAATGGCAAGCATTTTTTTTTAAATGAACCTATTTGCTGGGTTCAGATACAGAAAATACAAGGAGTTTCTCGTTCAAGACAGAAGGAACAATCTTTTTTTCTTTTTTTTTACTTTACAATATTGTACTGGTTTTGCCATACGTTGACATGAATGGGTAAAAGAGAACAAAGGCAGAGAGCAGACATGGTGTTCAAAGAACACTAGTAAATGAATTTGGTCAGCTCCGGCCCCACTTTGCCAGAAGTGTTCAAGCAATGGCTGCTGCTGCCAAGTCACTTCAGTCGTGTCCGACTCTGTGCGACCCCATAGACGGCAGCCCACCAGGCAATCCTAAAATCTTCTGTCTCAGAATATAATTATTTTTTCCACATACCCATGCTTACAAACTTTTGGACAAGTAGCATTGTCCAGGACCATTGCAAGTCAAAGCTACACATTGAATAGAATGAGCTGTGCAAAATAAACATTTTGGTGTAGGTCCAAAAGAACTATACCTTTTTATACCTGAGAAAATGGTTTAAAACTCACCGCATACACAGGAGTAAGTAGTTTAATGTTAGTTCTTTAAGTGTGCCATCAGAACTTTTTTTTTTAAATAGAATTATACGAAAGACTCACTAGTTTATTTCCATGGAGAACTGGTTTCTTTTTAAAGATATTACACTAAGGAATATTCCATACAAACAGCTCATATTTTCTACAGTCTTTTTTTAAAAGTTTCTTTTAAAGATTGAACATAGCATTCATATCAGGGTTTCCTGAATCAGACCAGGGCTGATGTTACAACAAGATAATACTTTTGCAATCTTCAGTAACAGGCCAAGATGGCATGGGCTGTTTTAGACCTTACTGAGATACATCATAATTTAGAAGCTGTGATAGTAAATGCTGGCATACATATAAATAAGTAAAGTGGCTTAAACAGTAGTTTTGAGCTTTTTTTTTTTTTTTCAGATTTTTTTATTACCCAAAAATGTAATAACATACACATTTGGACAGATAATCTAGAGTAGAACTGGTTAATTTAGCAGTATAGAGATCTTTCAGTGTGTTCTCTAACAATATTTCCTCTTTTAGAAAATTATCCGAAGGAAATCATTAGAGAACTTTTACAGTTAGGAAAAGTTATAGGAATAGAATAATTTAATGCCATTTCTGATCTGTATAAGCACATTTCTGATGAAAATTTAAAGAAATTAAGTCTTTTTTTTTTTCTCGCATCCCAAATCAATTTGATCTGATGAGCTTCTTTAGTGGAATCAGCTTCCTGAGACTGCTAATTATATTCACATTGATGAGGTTAAATTTCTAAGTTTGAAAGGCTGAAGGAAAGATCCCAGTTGGATAACAATATCAAGAAGCCCACTTTGTGGAGATCTATCTGAGTTAGCATCACACCCAGGAAATTCTAGATCTCACAGATCTTTTCTCAATTTTTCCAACTCTGTTACTCATTTTCTTTGTCAATTGAACCAAGCTCCTAGTGTTATGTTATGCTATATTTACAAATAAGATAGTTTGCAGATATTCCCTTAAGAAAAAATATATTTATTTCTGTCCTTTATTTTTGATAATATAAAGACTTAATGTTTTGCAAAATGGTTGAGTTATTTGAGAACCCATCTGGCCGAAAACTGAAGCATCAGACAAGAATTTCTCATTGCAACTCCTGTATATCTTTCTCTACCCCTTTCTTCATCATTGCCAACTTTCTTGAATGAGCAATTTGCTCTCACTGCCTCCATTTCTTCAGTGCCATGTCTCTCCTCCACCTCCTACCATCTGGCTTGTACCCCTATCATTCTGCTGAAACTTTCTCTCTTTTTTTTTTTTTTTTTATCTCTGTGGTGTCAGTTGTTATTTCTCTTCTTTCATTTCTTATTTTATAAGTGTCCTTGATTTTCTTATTAGTGATTCTGGCTAAAGGCTTATCAATTTTATTTATCTTTTCATGAAACCAGCTCTTGATTTCATTAATCTTTTCTATTTAGAAGAGTCTCTATGTTATTTATTTCTTCTTTGATAGATATTACTTCCTTCTTTCTCTTAAGGGTTTGTTTGTCCTTTTTTTTTTTTTTTTTTTTGAGCTTCCATTTTACTTTACAGTACTGTATTGGTTTTGGCATACATTGACATGAATCTGCCACGGGTGTACACGAACTCCCAAACATGAACCCCCCTCCCACCTCCCACCCCACATCATCCCTCCGGATCATCCCCATACTTCAATATAATACTGTTTACAGCTATAAGCTGACATTTATTGAGCCGCTACTATTTGTCTTTTTAATCCATTCTCTTATCCAGGGGATCTTCCCAACATAGGGATCAAACCCAGGTCTCCAACATTGCAGGCTGATTCTTTACCATCTGAGCCACAAGGGAAGCCCATCTACCTACCTACCATTTTATTTCTTAGAATAAAAACAATAACATATGTGCTTTTATTATTCTCATCCTACAAATGAGGCAACAGGAACAGAAAAGTGAAGTAACTAACCCAAGGTCATAAGACAAGGAAACAGCAAATCTCATTAATCCTCAAGTATATCAAGTTTCTGGCTAAAATTTACTAATTTTATTCACGATTTATTATGATTTTAAATCAGAAAAACTTATAAATGTTACCTTGTCACTATGTCCTACAGGCATATTTTAAAGGTGGTTTTTATAGATTTTTAGGATAACAGTATATTAATTTCTTAGTATACTTCATATGCTAGCATATATAATTAGGGCTTCCCAGTGGCTCATTTGTAAAGAATCTGCCTGCCAATGCAGCAGACACGGATTCAATCCCTGGGTCAGGAATATCTCTTGGAGAAGGAAATGGTAACCCACTCCAGTATTCTTGCCTGGGAAATTCCATGAACAGAGGAGCCTGGGGGGCTACTCGTGGGGGGCTACAGTTCGTGGGGTCACAGAGAGTTGGACATGACTTAGCAACTAAACAACAGCAATATACAGCTAACAATATATTTTTCAGCAGAAATTTTATTTAGGTAAAGAGACAAACTATAGTCAAATGAGTGCAGAAAATGTATTTGTTCACTTAAAATTCTATCCATTACTCAACTTACTCACATAGGAAGATCAAATAGAATTCAATATTTTCTACAAATTTTTGATAAAATTTCACAAACGTGCACTCAAAAATCTGACAGTCTACTGGAAAATTGCCCTTTACACAGTATTGCTGAGAAAAATATCCTCAGGGAAGTCTTTTTAGCCAGTATGTTCTCACCTGTTTTCTTCAAAAAAGAGATTATGTTTATCAGGACCAAAGTGTAAAATAAGCTACATTTATCTCAAAAACATACACACACAATGCATATACACACATGTACACACATGCAAACACATGTATACAAATCTCCTTTAGTATCTTGCTCTTTGCTTCTTGTTTCCTACCTCATTCCCAAAGAACCATGTCTGTAGCAAACTATAAAACAACCTCTATTAATATACTGGGAGTGAATTACTCAAGTATCACTCTTCCCAAAAGGGGTAAATTTAGTTTGACCCATGAAATGGACACCATCTCTGTACCAAACAATTATATTTCACTTATGATAATTTAAAAATTCTCTTTTACCCAATGGAAGTACTAGATCTTGCAGTTGAAACTTCATGTTGCTATTTAAGATTTTAAACAGAAATGAAACTCCAAATGGTAACACACAATGTAATTACTGAATTAACTTTTTTTTGCATCTTATTTATCACTATACTTCTGATTTACTGTTTAAATGTAAGAATATATAGTACCACAGATTCTAAAGACATGAACTACATCCTAAGAGAATTTGAATAATTCCAGACTGATATGAACTCAAGAATTACTCTTGAATTGAACACAGAGCCTACAAAACAAGTATATAGTTGGGAGTTATCCAAATTAGCTCCTATATGATGTAAGCATGTGCAGATGCTCAGCCATGTCTCACTATTTGCAACCCCATGGACTGTAGTCTCCAGGCTCCTCTGTCCATGGGATTGTCTAGGCCAGCATACTGGAGTGGGTTGCCATTTCCTACTCCAGGGTCCTATATGATACATTATGCCTAAAATATAAAAGAAACTAATGAAAGTTAACATACATATTATTGTAACTCAACAACAATCACAGAATCTTTTTAGAACTTCCACCAAAAAAAAAAAAAAAAGTATCTTGAGAATGAGAGTTGATATAACATGGTAATAATAAAAAGTCAACTAACTTTGTAAGGTTTTATCATTAAAAAAAATTCTCTAGATTATATTCCCTTCTTGCTGGTCCCTAGGGTATTCTAATCACAATCCTCTAATCACAAATGAATGAAGAGAAAATCTGTTTGGTGAGTTTCAACTGAAATGTGAAAGTGATTTATAACTTGCAAATTAGTACACCAAAGCAAGGTGTGAATTTGTTTTAAGAAGCATTCTCTGGAAGACAGAAGGGCTGGTTCACAAAGGAATGGTTAATTATTCACAAGATTTCAGACGATTTCAAGGAGGGGGAGATGTGGGTACACACAGTCTAGCATTCTTGCATATGCTTGGTCATTTCAGTTGTATCCGACTCATTGCAACCTTAGGGACAGGCTCCTCTGTCCATAGAATTCTCTAGACAGGAACACTGGAGTGGGCTGCCATTCTCTCCTCCAGGGGATCTTTCTGACCCAGGGATTGAACTCGTGTTTCCTGTGGCTCCTGCACTGCAGACAAATTCTTTACCACCGAACTACTGGGGAAGCCCTTAGCACTCTTAGCTCTATGTAAAAAAAAAAAAAAAAAAAAAGAGATTCATCCGTAAAATCAGGCAAGGTCTTCAATGTGATCAAACACAAGTTACAGGAAAATTATCCTATTTCTTTGCAACACTTTTGAAAGGCAACTCAAAGATGTAATTTCTAGTTACATATGCTAGATATCCAGGAAAATGCAAGGAACTGAACTTGATTGGTTGTGTTGACAGTGTGTCAGAACTGCAGGCAGTTTCCAGAAGAAAACGTGGGAGTAAATACACAAGAAATGGAGACACATCACTGATTCTGTTTTAAATGCATGGAAGTTTACAGTAGCAGTGATTGACTTCAGACTCTAGTTCTACAAAGTTTGTCAGGAGGGGAATTGCGTAACTGTGGGGAAACTATTTTCACACTCCAATTAGACCAACATCTTGGTGAGTCTAGATTTTTAAAATTAGGTTTCAGACAAAACTTGCCAAATTATATTTAAATTGTTAAGACTTATATTGATGTATACCCTCTACTCTAAAATTGGGACTACTAATTAACCAACTGGCTATGTGACCTTGGGCAAACCGGTTCATCTCCAGCCCTCGACTCCTCCTGAGTAAAACAAGAGTTTAGAATTGACCATCTATGACCCTCTTTAGATCTATGATCTGATTTTAGATCTATAATCTGATATATAATCGATATATAGATTATATATCGATAGATATATATAGAATTGACCATCTATGACCCTCTTTCAGATCTATGATCGGAATATAAAACAGCTTAGAACAGACAGCAATTAAATTCTCTTGAGAGCTTGTCTCACCTGAAAGAAATCTGAGCTCTGTTGAAACCTGTTTCCTTAGTTCAAAGATTATGCTGACTTGCCAAAATAAAGTTATGTAAGAAAAGTCTCCCTAGAAAAGGCAATTTCAAGGATTTAATCTTGATTCTAGAATTATTTCAAATTATTCAAGTTAGTATACTAAAGTGTGGTCAAGATGACAACTCTTCCCTAACTCAAAATACTTGTACATGAGTGTGAAAGAATCCATGACCTTCAAAACATAACAGAAAGCTTAGCAGTTGTTAAAATTCCAAATGTACCCAGTGCTTTTTCAAAGGCAGTGTTTCCTTTAAAAAAAAAATGACAATGTAGAAAAAGCTTTTCTTTTTTAGCCTAAATTACCAAAGAAATAAGGCACCGTTTAATATGGCCCTGGAGATTCTACCAATGATGCTGTTTTAGGTGGATATAAAATAGGTGATTTTCCTTTAACAATAACAGATGCCTGGTATTTTATTTCTTCAGTTTGCCATGAATCACTATAGAACTCACAGCAAAGTAAATGAGAATGTGTTCCTTTCTTGACTCCCTGCCATTGTTAGTTCACTATTTCTTAAAGGTAGAATGAGTTTTAAGAAAGCCAAGTGTTTCCAACAGTACTTTCTGTTAAAATCCCTTTTAGTTCTTTATGGGCGACATGACAGAGTTCAGAACAATGACTGATTTAAATTGACACAGCAGAAAAACAGAGAATCTCCCCCTAAAAAATCCTCAGTAACATACAGCACTCATAGGATCACCAGATACGATTTGAGGCTTATAAAATACTTCTCTGACATCCTCTATTCACATGTGAAATCATTTCTCAATATAAGAGAACAGAAATGAAGTTTAAATATTAGTTTTTATAGAATACAAAGCTATTCTAAGTTTTGACAAAAAAAAAAAAGGGTGCAATACACGCTTTACCCTATCTCAGTTAAAAATAACTTCTAAAACACAGAGCTGGACATTTACTGCAATTATAATGCTGTCCAAAAAAACAGTGACAAAAAATCAAATGGTTGACTATTTTCTTTCATAATATAGTTTTTCTTTGTTGTATTGTCTAAACACTTTTTTCTTTCTAAACCTTAGTTAGCATTAAAAACTTCATGAATAGCTTGCCTGACTCACGACCACTTGTCTTCCTTAAAACTGAATCTTTAGAATTGAAGTTTTAAGTGTATTATTTCTAAGTTAGACTAGGCATCTTGTCAGAACTATAAAAAAAATAAAATTAAGTTTGTGGTTGCTATGAGGTTGTCTGAGTGGAGAGAAGAAACCCTCTCCAGTGTTTGAAAGATCTCTACAATTTATTACTGTTATTTTTTATGTTGGTATGTGAAAACTACATGAATGATAGGATAATATCTAAAAAAACAAAAAAACAAAACACTGCCCTTAATTTTTCCTAATGTCTCCACATTGATCCCACTGGAAAATACTCATAACCACAGACCTCAAATAGGCCCTTATGGGTACCCAAAATCATCCCAATGATTACTTCATTATCTCTTCCTCAATACAATTCTGTCCTCTCCTACTTCATTATCACCTGATAACCTCCTTGCCTCTTGTTTAATATTTCTAAGAAAACGACAAGTGATGAGAAGATACGTTGCATACCCCACCATCATCTCTACCTACCACTTGACCTAGTACTCTGATCTCCTCCTGGAACTTCCTGATAAAGTCCCCATGTTTCCACCTGACTGCCAGTAAACAGCTTTGTTTTCTCACTTGACCCTAACCCTTATTGACTATTCAAAGACACTGTCCCTGCAATTATATCACTCTCTTGGAATAATCAGTTTTTTTTTTCTCTTTCGAACTATCCTCATTTGTGTAAAAACACTCTGTGTTCACTGATGTTGGCAGCTTAATTTAAAATTAATTTTTAAAAAGCAGATGAAATGATGAATGAATAAATGAATACAAATAAATAAATAAATGAATGAATGAATGCAACAAAGCAACTTGCAGCAAAATGCAGAGAACCAAGATGGCAGGGCTATAAACACTGAACTGCTACATTCTTTCAACTTTTCCGTATATTAGAAAAATTCCACAATAGAATATTATTTAAAAACTAATCTGCTGCTGCTGCTAAGTCACTTCAGTCGTGTCCGACTCTGTGCGACCCCATAGACGGCAGCCCACCAGGCTCCCCCGTCCCTGGGATTCTCCAGGCAAGAACACTGGAGTGGGTTGCCATTTCCTTCTCCAATGCATGAAAGTGAAAAGTGAAAGTGAAGTCACTCAGTTGTGTCCGACTCTTAGCGACTCCATGGACTACAGCCTACCAGGTTCCTCCATCCATGGAACTTTCCAGGCAAGAGTACTGGAGTGGGGTGCCACTGCCTTCTCCAGTTCAAGCAATGGAGTGAACATTTATTCCCACTCATCCTCAGATTAAGAAACAGATTCCTTGCTTGAGTTCCCATTCCTTTCAGGCAATGAGCCCCTCTCTGGAGTGAATAACTGAGTTTTCTCCTGGGCATAAACATTCAGGAAGAACTCACAAGAGCAGCCAGGTTAGATGGCTGACATGGACAATGTTGGTCCCTAGGCCATCTGCTTGGATCCTGGGACAGAAGCAGCAGTTTTCCCTACTGTAATTTGAAGCACTGGAATTAAGTTCTGAAAGCACAAAGGAACCATTCTAGGTCACTAGGGTAGCACTGTCTCATGGCCTCTGCAAGAAAATTCATCCACCTAGACCACTGGGAGCAGAGGGCTCCAGAGCAATCGTGGCTCCAAAAAGGAGGGAGGAGGACCCAAGAGAAAGCAGGGGTTAGCCCTGAGACTGGGAGAGGATAGAGGGAGACTTGAGTGGAGAGAGGGACTGTTACCAGGCACCTCATAGACCTCAGAGGCAGACGAGCAGGTCCAGCAGAGGGCAAGAGGTACACAAAGACTATGGCCTCGAAGTCAAACAAGCCTGAGCTTGAACCTGGCTTTTCCACTTGCTAGCTGGGTGACCTCAGGCAAGTGGCCTAATCTCTCTGGGTTTTGTTACTGCAAAGGGAATAATACTACAGGTTAATGATCTCTTAAGGGACAATTCCAACCCCCTCCCCGGCCCCGCCTCCCCGCCAAAATTTTATCATAACTTCTTTGGCAACAAAACCTGATGTGAACCAGCATGGGCTTCTTCTTGGTCTTTACTGATTCCACTTAATAGAACTAACTTGGTTCCTAAGTTTCACAACAGAAATTGAATTTGATGACAGGTGTTGCCTTGGACCTTACTAGGTATGTCAAATACTATTACATGCATTGAACTGCTTTTCTAAGAAACAGTATGTACACTTTGCGGCCTTTCTAAAATAAGAAAAATGTGGACTATATCTGGAAAAATATGGAATATACTCTCAAGAGTTTGGATAATTTGGATTCTATCTTAGAGGGCTGCTGGGAGGATTAAATGTGAAAATGAAAAGGAGTAAACTGTGTATGAAGGCGTTAGAATAGTACTCAACGTTAAGGTCTTGGTGAGTTGTAGCTACCATGATTAGGCTTGTGTCACCAGCGAATGTTCAGGGAACATGTTGGTAGATATAACTGTCTGTAGGACACCACGTTCAGCTTTAGAACCTTTACACAAGGACTTCCCTGGAAGTCCAGTGGTTAAGGCACTTCCACTGCCGGGGACATGGGTTTGATCCCTGGTTGGAGAGTTAAGATCCCATATGCCTTGTGGCATGGTCAAATAAACAAATAAACTTGTAAAACAAAACAAAACAAAAGAACCTTTACACAGTCAGCTGGGCCCCTGCAACTGGCACAATTTGTACTTGCCAGCAGGACAGGGAAATACTAGGCACTCCTGAAGGACAGCCCTCTCTTAGCTGGATCTGGGAGGGAATACTTCCATCAGTCACCCACACAAGATCTTCTACTCTGTGGAGGACTGGGGGCATCTCAAGTGAGACTCATACAAGGAGATCAAACGAGTCAATCCTAAGGAAATCCACCCTGAATATTCAGCGGAAGGACTGACGCTGAAGCTCCAATACTCTGGCCACCTGATGTGTAGAGTCAACTCACTGGAAAAGACTCATGCTGGGAAAGATTGAGAGCAGGAAGAGAAGAGAGGGCAGCAGAGGATGAGACAGTTAGATAGCATCACCAACCCAATGGACATGAACTTGAGCAACTCCAGGAGATAATGATGGACAGGGAAGCCTGGAGCACTGTAGTCTATAAGGCTGCAAAGAGACATGACTTCGCAACTGAACAACAAGTGAGACTCAACCTAATCCAGCTCTATTTATCGTGGAACAAGGCCACCAAGCTCTGCTACATGAATACTGTGCTGATATAAATTCTTTTTTCCACCTAGGACATTTTCTTTGTGACAGTGGAAGATAATGAAGGAAAAAGAAAAATACCCAATCCAAAAACTTTATAATAATATAATGATAATCACACATGCAATCTTAATTCAAACTGACCACTGAAGTCAAATACCCTCAGAAATCTTATTTTTATAAGATGTATAACTAATACATCTTTCCACATATTAAAAGACCTCAACAGACAAGTTATGGGACTCCATATTCATATCTTTGCCTTGACCGCTATCCAGAATGTCCTACTGGGCAAACTGTCATACTTGGTAAATCAATTCAACACCTGGCATGAAAATGCAAACTAGTTCAAAAAACTATGCTAATCATCACCTAACTAACTGGGTTTCTCTGTCCTGCCAAGAACTGGAAAGTGAAATCAGGATATCTAATAATAGACACAGCCCTAAAGAGAGAACTGTCTGTTGACACCCTTCCTATGAAAAGACATTTTGAAAAGGTCTTGATTGTAACTTGAGTAAAATGTTTGGGTTTCCCTCCCAAACTCATTCCTCAAGGGTATTTTATGGCATTGTGGGGGGTTACACCTTCAAATCAAGTTTGAGTACCTGCTGAAGAGCTTCCTTTATTCTCTAAGTACCAGCCCACATCTTGGGAGCATAGCTTCTCTCATAACCCAGGGCACTCGTCAGAATGGTGGCAGGCCTTTAGACCCACGTAGAAAGGAAGCCAGTGGGACAGACTCAGGAGAGCGGAATGACTTTTAAAATCCATCCGTTCCCGGATGAAGGCAGGATAGCTTTAGCGGTGTGGAGATAATCACCCCTTTGAAAAATCCTCCCTGGCTTCCCACTGACCACAGGATGAAGTGTACCTTCACTGTCTGGCTCCAAATCAACTTTCTTTTGTTTTGTTTTATATCTCTTCCTTTAACCCACCCTAACTTTATTTAAGCACTTCAAATGTGCTCTTCCTTTGGGGCCTCTCTAAGGGCCCTTCCTTGTGACTGGAACATCCTCTCCCATTCCCTGAACAAAACTTCCAGGCCTTCAGTTCAAAGCTTAGATGATAGTTTCGAGAGAAAGGAAGATTTTCGTTACCCTCCCTATAAGGTGGTCTTCCTTGCCCCATGCTAACACAGGTCTCCACGCTTCTCTGTGATGAAACAGTTATCTTTGTTGGATGCTTCTATTACGGAACTAAGATCCCTGTGGGTGGGGATTTTATCTGCCTTTTTCATTTCTGTATGAACAAATGCCACACAAACCCTATTTAAGCTCTTCTTCCTTTAACAATCACATAAGAGGGACTTTCTTAGCAGTCCAGTGTTTAAGACTTCGACTTCCAATGCAGGAGGTGGGAGCTCCATCTCTGGTTGAGGAGCTAGATTCTATAGGCCTCATGGCCAACACCCCCCTCAACCCCCAATACAGAAACGATATTGTAACAAATTCAAAAGACTTGAAAAAATGGTCATTAAAAAAAAAAAGCTTTAAATAAAAAAATCACATAAGAACCAATGAGATTAAATTTCCGTAAAATTTCTCCTAATAATTCGTCTTTGAAAATGATTACATACTTTTGAAAACCGAATCCCATCATCTTCCAGTCTCAAAAGGGAAGAGAACCAAATGCAATAACAAGTATCTTTTCAACATCCGGGAAATATTTGGAAAGCACTTCTCTTTCCTTATCACATTTTGGCTCTCAGGGAATTTTACTTGCCTTAAGATTGTAGGATTCCAGCATGTCACCAGCCTAATTTCTACTACAGGACATGTTAAAAAGTGTATTTTTCATCACTTAATATCAAATTGTCACTATGAGTCATGTAATGAATTGGCTGAATCACCTCTAATGGCATGAAACATAGAGTAGAAGAGTAGGGACTCAGCAACATCTCCATTCACAAAACCAAAACTGGAGCCAATAGTTCTGATCCTGACCACGAATGGTCCAGTTTGGCGGCTCAGAGTGATGTGTCAGCCTCCTTCCTGATCACGAATTAAAAAGCTGGCTGGCCAAACAATAATCTAAACATTTCCAGGCATGGATTCAGGCATGGATAGAAAAAATTTGCCTTTTGCATTCAGTTTCTTTCAATCCATGTTGTAATTCTGAGAAGTCCTGCCATCTACTTTCAGTGTTCTAGAGATAAACATGAAGAAATGAGCTGCAAATCAGGTCATTATCATGACTGTGCTCAGTGTGACAAACAGACCCAAGCAGGCTTGCAGGAATGAATTACCATCTTACTAAAGGAGCAGGAATCAACCCTGTGGGGATGGAATATGGGGGGAGGAGATTAACATTAGCATGGGGGGAAGTACAAAGAAATCAATATAAGGCTGCAGGGGGCATACCTTAGGCTTCTGTCTTGTTTAAACTCTGGCAGGAAGCCTGACAAACCACAGCAGGTCAGGAAAGTGTTGAAATGCCTTAATTTTTGTTTGTGTGCTAGAAAAATATGGAAGGAATACGGTAAGGGGTTCAGTTAAGAGGTGGAGAGGAGACAATTGAAAATACCCTGAGCAAATGCAATGTACAGAAGGTTCTAAGTAAGTGGAACAGCTGTAACTGATCAGAGAGCCATGGAATCTGCCTGTCATGTGAGCAGAAGTTGCTGACGTGCCTGCAAAGACTTCCTCCATTAGTGAGACTGCAGGCTTTATGGAGGTCCTTTACAATCACACCCTCGTGATGGTAGGCTCCCCAGATTGGGCTGAATTCAAGTGGTACCAAAGCTTTTTCCAAGATACTGTATAGAATGCCCAACTGCCATCTCTGTGCCATGCCAGCCCACAAGAATTTGAAGTGAATTTGACAAGTAAGGACCTTTAGGGAAAGCCAGCAAGTCACCATTAAGCAGAGACCAAAAAAACCTCCCCTGAAAGCTTCCTTTGCCTCACTCACTCATTCGGTTGCCTGTTACCCTGTAACTTGAAGGAATTAAAAAATCTATCAGGAGAGTCACCATGCTATTCCTCTTCCTGCTCCCTCCCCTCTCCTTCCTGAACAATTTAGTCCAAAAGCCATCAGGTGGGGCTGATTGAGACAGGTTTCTTCAAGGAGTCGGGGAGGAGCCACAGTGGCCCAGAGTGGTGTGTGGGAGCCAGAGGAAAGTGGAGCAGGGAGACGGGTGACCCAATATAGGGTGTTGGGGTCCAAGATGGGTGAGGGACATGCAGGGGACAGCAGTGGCTACCTAAAAAGTGGCGTTGGAGTCGATGTTTGGTGAGGAAAACAGTAGATTGGTTCCACAGTGGGGAAGTGATCAAATAATAAATATATGAAGAATAATAGGAACTAGGTATCTTGTTGTCAAGGAGAAGGTTACAAATCTGCAAAGAGAGAAAATGAACCATGTGGTATTAGATTAAAATTAAAGGTATCAGGGTGAGGTCATGGTTTTCAGTAGGTAGGTAGATAAGTAGGTAAGACAGGTAGGTAGGTCAATTAATTGATAAATCAATAGATAGAATTCTGACCATTGAGAGTGCCTGGGAGCAGCGCCTATCTAATAGCAGTGAGCACACCAAGCACCCAGATCTTGCTTTCTAAATACCACCAAAAATTCCACCATTCTCCACTAACAAGAACTAGTGTCTTTATCGAAAGGGCTGATTCAGGGTCAGGAAAGTATGAGACTGGAACATTTTGCAGCACCAGAAAGTCAAGATATGCACAAAGAATAATGGAGACATGTCAAAAGGACACTGAAGTTAGCTTGAAAGGGCTCCTGTGAACTATATTTGATAATTAAGGATAAAAATAATAACAGAAACGGATTATAACCTACTAAATATAACAGGAATCCACGAGACCATCTATTAACAGAATACTTGTTAATCACAAAAAGAAAAAGTAACTTTACTGTGTAGAAGCCTGGCAAACACTCCCTCAATCAAGCCATCAAAATCAGTATTAAGTGAAAAAAGTTAACATCTGCCCCTGTAATGGGACAAACTGACACGATGTCCTACCTGATTGAATACTGTGAGAATAAGCATCAGCTCTGTGTTATTCCTACCCAAGATGCATAACCCAAACATAATCACGTGAAAATATCTGACAAACCCAAACCGAGGGACATTCTACAAAACTGGGGGTGATCGAGCATCATGTTGGCAGCTTAGTCTTAAACATTTCTGAATAAAAATGATATTGGTACTTCACTAGGGGACTTTCCTTTAGCTTCCAGATTGTTTCAAAATTTAAAGGTTAATATGGAAAGAGTTAACTTGTGTCATTATAGATTTGATCTTGATTAAGGAATCGAGATGGGATTAAGGTCTGGAAAAAGAAGAAAAGGAGAAAGATTGTGCTAAGTCGTGTCTGACTCTTGCAACCTTATGGACTGTAGCCTGCCAGCCTCCTCTGTCCTTGGGATTTTCCAAGCAAGAATAGACCTCACCCAACGGTAATCCTTCTCCAATGCATGAAAGTGAAAAGTGAAAGTGAAAAACTAATCTAATTCCTCCCAATTTAAACAGAAAAATCCTCACCTCCTTCTTCACCACTCATTTCTTTGCTTCCCCCTACTCCCACAAAGTACGGCCTAAATGTTTTCACACTGATTTCATTCAATTAATAAAAGGTTCATATCAGTGGATAGCAAGGGAAGTTTTTCTATCAGTTAATAGCCAAACATTCTGTATCTTTATAATTAAAAACATATCTCATAGATATTTTGCAGGTTTTTTTAAATCCAGCTGGAAAATCTTTCTCTTTTAATTGGAGTATTTAGTCTGCCTTTTAAATTACTAATGTTTTACCATTAGCAATATATATATTAATACTGCTCTATGTAGTAGACTACATGTGATCATCTGCATGGTACACACTAAGAGAGTTGTGAAATAACATACAGCTAACAAGCTAACATGGGGTAGTTGGCTAAAAACAGATAAATAATATAAAATAAAGGAAGGGAAGATAGGGCAGATCGCTACTTTTACCAAAATCTGGACAATGCAACAATCTTAGATTACTTAACTTTTATTTACTGCTGATTCTACCCTCAAGCATGTGTGTGTTTATAAGTCATACATTTAATTATTTTCATATTTCACCTCAAAAAACATTATTATTATAGTTTTACATAGTCAACATTCATTTGAAGTTACGCACATATTTACACTTTGTTCCACATTCTTTATCTCTATGTTTCCATTCAAGATCATTTTCTTGCATGAAGATCACTCAAGTATATTCTTCAAGTGTGGATCTGCTGGTAATAAATTTCAATTATTGTTTACATGAAAGCCTATTTATTTCAACTTTGTTTATGAATATTCCCTGGTGGCTCAGAGGTTAAAGCGTCTGCCTGGAATGTGGGAGACCTGGGTTCAATTCCTGGGTCGGGAAGATCCCCTGGAGAAGGAAATGGCAACCCACTCCAGTACTCTTGCCTGGNTAAATTTCAATTATTGTTTACATGAAAGCCTATTTATTTCAACTTTGTTTATGAATATTCCCTGGTGGCTCAGAGGTTAAAGCGTCTGCCTGGAATGTGGGAGACCTGGGTTCAATTCCTGGGTCGGGAAGATCCCCTGGAGAAGGAAATGGCAACCCACTCCAGTACTCTTGCCTGGAGAATCCCATGAGGGAGGAGCCTGGTAGGCTACAGTCCATGGGGTCGCAAAGAGTCGGACACGACTAAGCGACTTCAAAAAAAAAAAAAAGGATAAAAATTATAGGATAGCAATTTCAGTACTCTAGTTCATTCCATTAATTTTGGCAATCTTTTTCACTAGCTAAAAGCCAGTTGTCTCTTATTTGACCTCTTTGTCACTAGCTAAAAGTCAGTTGTCTCTTAAGTTGACATGTCTTTTTTTCTTCTTAGTGTTCTTAAGATTTATCTTTTATTTTTGAAGTTTTCTTATGAAATAATCATATGCAGTTTTCTTGAAGGGCATGGAACTTTTGAATCTGTGTAGTCATGTATTTCATCAGTCTTGGAAAATTCTTGCATATCAACCTGTATGTTCAACCTCCCGTTCTGTATATTTTATTCTGGATATTAACTCTGACATATTTCAGTTCATAAATTCTTTCTTCAGGTTTGCCTAACTGCTGGCAACTAAAGCTATTAACTAAAGCTATTGAATTCATTTCAGTTATTTTAACTTTTAATTATAGAATTTCTATTTCATTATTTTTATAGCTCCCTGCCTCTGCTATAAATCTTCATTTGACATTTAATTTCCTGAACATATTAACTTACAGAACTTTAATATCCTTGTTTGATAACTCTAATATTTGCACCTTTGGTGGATTACCTTTTTTATTTTATTTTTCTCTTTGTTTTACTCAATATTTTTAACATCTTATTATTAATGTAATATCACAATTTATGTTACATATACTGTGTAGTATATACTATCTTCTTATATACTGTAGAATAAATAAGAAGTTATAGATGATGATATCTTCTTCCAGAGAGAATTTAGTTTGGTTGCGAGCAAAATATTACTGTAGAGATAGATCATCTTAACCTAGTAAGAGACTGAACTGATTCGAAAGTAGGCTTTTTTGGCGGCTCATACAGTAAAGAATCTGCCTGCAATATAGGAGACCTGGGTTCAATCCCTGGGTCAGGAAGATCCCCTGGAGAAAGGAATGGCACCCCATTCCAGGATTCTTGCCTGGGAAATCCAATGGACAGAGGAGCCTGGTGGGCCACAGTCCATGGGGCCACAGAGTCAGACATGACTGAGCAACAAACACATACTTTTTTCTTTGTAAAATTTGATCTCCATATTCCATGCATTCCAGGGTCCCAGATAAAAATGTGGGATGTTGTGGCAGATGATAATTTCCAAAGATGGTCCTAACAATCTATGTCCATTTATCATGATCCTGGACATGCCTCTGTGACAATCTTATCAATATATTAGAATAAAAGTTCTAGCATGTGATTTCTGATTATAGGTCACAAAAATGCCTTGTACTTGTGCCTTTTTTTTCTTTGAGATTCTCATTCTTGAATCCCAACCACAATGCTAAGAGGAATCCCAAACTAGAAAGTCTGGAGATACTTGTGTTTGGTATGACAGGTTGCAGCTGACAGTAAGCATCAAGTCCCAAACATATATGTCAAGGCTCCTAACCCTCCAGATGATTCCAGTCCCCAGACATCACACTACTCCTAGCCTTTGAATCTTCCCAGCTGAAGCTTCAAACACCATGGAGCAAAGATAAGGCACTCTGCTGTAATCTCAAAGAATTCATGAACCACAGAATCTCCAGCATAATAAAAGCTGTTATACAACACTACATCTGGGGTTATTTGTATGCAGTGATAGTAACTGGAACAGGTGCCTTCCAGACCGTTTGTTCCTGAACTTCAATTTCTTTCCCACCAGACTAGTGAAACTACCAAAAGCTCTTCTCACCTCCTAGTTGCCTTACTCACTGCTTTGTAATTGGCAGATAGTCACACTTCTGGATTTCCTTTTTTCAAAATCTTAACTCTTCAAGAGCTTGCTCACTTAGTATTTTTCTAGTGCTTTTAAATTTTTAGTTGTTTTTGTTTGGGAGGGTTCATCTGAAACAATTTAATTCTTTTGGGAAGCATGTGTTAACTCACCTTAAAGAAATTTTAACTTAAATCATTACACACACACCTAAAGATAATTTTAACTTCTAGAAGTCCTATTTAGGTCATTTTAAATTGTGTTATTCTTAATTCTTAAAACATATTACATAAAATTATTTTCTTCACTTATGTCTGATAATTCCATTCTCTGTAGCTTTTAAAAATGTAATTCTCTGATGCTTTGTTTATTGTACTGGCTCTCACTTACAGTATATATTAATTATTTTTTGACCTTAAACACATTATTTTTGATATATATCTCAAAAATATTTTGGAAATTATTTATGCCTTATGTAAATTTTCATATTTCCAGAAAACCTGTTTCTGCCAATTGCTTAGTTTACTATCCACCTGGGATCAACCTACATTAAATTCTTCTTTTGGAGTTTGAACACACAGCATGATTTCTGACTCCAAAACTTGTTGAAGGACAACTCACATTTTACAGGGAAACATTGATTTTTTTTCTCTACTCAAGTCCAAGTTAATAAAGACAAGATGGTGTCAATCTTTTCAGATTTAATGATAATTCGCTGTTGTCCTTTGGTATTCCCACTCTGTGGATGGAGTTTCTTATTTACCTCACCATCTCCTGCAGAAAGCAGACTTTATATCCTTTCTACTCTGGGTTATGTATCTTCAACAGAAAACTGAAACAGGCCTTGCCACATAACCTATAGGTAAAATCTAGTCTGGGCACTAATCTTTCAAACTTTCCTTTTTTCTTTTTTAGTATTTTCAGATTTTTATTGTTTTCCTATATCACAATATATTCAAAGGAAGTTTGCACATTTTGTCTAGCTTTTTAGTTCTATTCATTAAAAGAATCATTCAGATCCCCAGCCATCTCTGTACTCTCCTTCAATATGGCAGCCAAGAATCCAGATTTATATGTGATTTTTTCATGTGACTGCTGTTTGGTCTCAAAGTCGTGTCCAAATCTTTAGTGATTCCAAGGACTGTAGCTCACTGGGCTCCATCAGATTTCCCAGGCAAAAATACTGGAATGAGTTGCCATTTACTCCTCCAGGGGGTCCTCCCAACACAGAGATCAAACCCATGTCTCCTGAACTGGCAGACAGATTCCTTACCATTGAGCCACCAGGGAAGCCCTTCATGTGATATGTCAGTTAAAAATGTTATCACAAAGCAAACAAAACAAAGTGTGTTCAGCCCTGAGAGCTACAGTCTGTCCCCTCTGGCCAGTGCAAACAAAACGGAAAGCTGATTTAAAAAAAAAAAAAAAAAAAGCATCTGGAAGTGCAAAAAATGGGCCCAAATAACATGTTATATCTTTTTGCTTCAGTTTAACATGGTAATATCTAAACTATTTTTGTTCTTAATGCAATTTCTCTCTCATATACTAATAAACACTGGAGGGTTACCATGCCCCTTAAGGACTTGAAAATGAAGGATACAAGATGACACTTTGAAGATTAAATTAAAATTCAACACTTGGATCTAAAGTGATCCAGGAGCATCATATGATCCCAGCAGGATGTACTTAATTTTATTCACCTAAATCTCTTAATTCCATGCTCACCAAGCAACCTCCTGAGTTCCACATAAGCCTATCTGTGAGCAGAAAATACGCTGATCATGCTGACAGGACTATTTCTAGTCTGGGTTACAGTCATTTCTGTTGGTAAATCAATAAAGGATGTCTGGCAATGATTTGGCTTAACCAAAGAGCAACATAAGCTTATTATGCTGACAGAACATTTCTGCCAGATGTAACCATTCTGTTTCTCACTTTAAACCAACAGAGTGGCATTTTAGGTGTTTCCCCCTGCTCATTCATGAATTTTGATGATCTCTCAGTCCTTTTTCATTCCAGACATTGACCAGATCAGTATTTTTCAAATCTGGATTTCTATATCATCAGGAACGCAATGTATGGTTCGAGGTAATGTGAGAAAGGAACAGTACAGGACATGCTTCTGGAACAATATTTAATAGAAACAGTAGAGAAAGAGACAAATAGCTTCATTTTTACTAAAAGAAGCACAACTATATTTGGGAAAAAAATTACATTCATCATAAAAATAAAATTGAGATTTCTTAAAAACTTGCCACTTGATAACGGACACATGAGGCTCAATCACCAGATGCCCAGGGCTGCCTCAGTGACAAAGTTAACAAGCCAATGTTTGGATCGTACATATCATAAAGCACCATATCACATTCCTGTCATCCACTGTTTGGATGGCTGATTGCTTTATTTTTAATGACTATGATTCTCCTTTTCTGGTTCTTATTTCTCTTTCCCATTCTATGATCAATCTGTTTATAACATAGATGAATTCTATTTTGTGTTAATGCAGACTGATTTTGTTTGTTTCTCAGAACATAACCGCTACCCAGTTCAATCAATGAGTAAGGAGTATAGTAGAAACTAAATTATCAGTAACTACATAAAGTATCTCATAGCTAGACAGTCTGTATGAAAGCTACACCAAATTATATTGGAAACATTTATATTAGGTTTATTCTCAAAGACTTGGAAGAAAATTTTCATGTTTCGCACCTTCTTCCTTTGGCTCCTGGAATTAGCATGGCAGCTGTACTGCAAGCTGGGTTTAGAATGACAAATAGCATTGACCTACCTCCTTACCCAAACTCTTAAATAGCTTACTTTTGCCTCTAGAATAAAGTTCAATGCCCTTAGCATGGCATAGAGCATGATCCATAAAGCATAAAGTAAGCCTCCAGCTTACTACTCAGAGTCTCATCTCTTGCTGTACCTTGCCCTCAAAGTGCCTATCTGGCAAACTGAAATTCTTTCAGTGTCGTAACCTCTCTATTCTCATTCTCATGTCAGGGCCTTGGAAATTCATGCTTCCTCTGCCCTGAACACCTGGTCCCCATTATTTGGTAGTTAACTTCACTCTTCAGATTTCCACCTAGATAGGAAGCCCCTCCCATTCTGCCTTCCGAGTTTGGCTTGCACACCCCTCAGTGTAGGACTTCAGTAGTCAATGCTCTGTGCATGCCTCTCACTGAATTTTCAATATCTCATTATAAAATCTCATTTGGTTCCCATATTCTTTAATGGACTGCAAATCAACTAGAACACTAATTTGCCGTCTTTGCATCTTTCATCTGATTGATTACTGCTGCTGTTACTGCTGCTAAGTCGCTTCAGTTGTGTCAGGCTCTGTGCGACCCCACAGACGGCAGCCCACTGGGCTCCCCCATCCCTGGGATTCTCCAGGCAAGAACACTGGAGTGGGTTGCCATTTCCTTCTCCAATGCATGAAGTGAAGAGTGAAAGTGAAGTCGCTCAGTCATGTACGACTCTTAGCGACCCCATGGACTGCAGCCCATCAGGCTCCTCCGTCCATGGGATTTTCCAGGCAAGAGGACTGGGGTGGGGTGCCATACTACTTACTCCTTTAGAGCTTTTGGAAGAGGATGCTAATGTCCACTCTTTATCCATTCTTCCTTTACTTTGTAGCACCCACATTTTAGCTGGATGTCTGGTTATCCAATACAGAATATATGTCCCAATCGCCTCTGCAACTAAATGTGGCCAGGGGATGGGAGCAGAACACTTACGTGCAATTTTCAGTGCATCTCTACAAGGACACTTGTCCTGGATTCTCTCTCCACCCTCTTGATGGCTAGGAAAGGTTAATAGTTTGGACCTAAACTTGGAAGCCACATGTCAAAATTGGTACAAATACCTCATTAAGCCTATAATCCTTAGTCCACATTTCTGTATATGAGAGAACTGTAAGAGAACTTTTATGAGATAAAACTGTTATCTCTTATTTGAGTCAGTTGAGAGAATCAACTCTCTGTGGTAGAGCAGCAAAGAACATAGAGGTCAATTTAGATGTAATTTCTTCAAGAACACTTCCATGCTTCTGTCACCAGACTACAAATTCCTTTAAGACTAGATACTCAATTCACATTTGTTTAATGACACATAAATTAATAAATGAATGAATGACTCCAGGGATCTAAAGTTATATACTACGTTGAGTAATGAATATAATTTCAAAAATTCCCAATAAAATAGCAGCATAAGTAATTAAGTAGCATTTGAAAAAAATTAGTGGAAATAATGTATTTAATTATAGAATATAAGAATGTTTAAGATCAGTATATCTATTAATGTTATTTTATTGATCAAAGTAGAAGGAAAATACAGACACCATTAGGTTGAAAACTTGGAGCAAAGGGAGAAAGTAATTCTGTCATGAAGTAATGTACTCTCTCCACCATCTGCATAAATTGCAGCATCCTTCCCGGGTGGTGCTAATGGTAATGAATCTGCCTGCAATGCAGGAGACACAGGAGACACAGGAAACATGGGTTCAATCCCTCGATGGGAATGATCCCCTAGAGGAAGGCATGGCAACCCACTTTAGTATTCTTGCCTGGAGAAGTCTGTGGACAAAGAACCCTGGTGGGCTACACTCCACGGAGTCGCACAAGGTAGGACACGACTGAAGCAACTTAGCACACACCAGCTCATGAGGAACTGGGCTGGAAAGATATGTTCACGGAGCCCAGAAGAACAAGGAAAGCAGTCAGCTCAGTTTAGTCAGTTCAGTTCAATTGCTTAGTCGTGTTTGACTCTTTGCAACCCCATGGACTGCACCACGCCAGACCTCCCTGTCCATCACCAACTCCCAGGGTTTCCTCAAACTCATGTGCAGTGAGTCAATGATGTCATCCAACCATCTCATCCTCTGTCATCACCTTCTCCTCCTGCCTTCAATTTTCCCCAACATCAGGGTCTTTTGCAGTGAGTCAGTTCTTCACATCAGGTGGCCAAAATATTGGAGTTTCACTTTCAGCATCAGGCCTTCCAATAAATATTCAGGATGGATTTCTTTTAGGATAGATTGGTTGGATATCCCTGCAGTTCAAGGGACTCTCTAGAGTCTTCTCCAACACCACAGTTCAAAAGCATCAATTCTTCGGCACTCGGCTCTCTTTAAAGTCCGACTCTCACGTCAACACATAACTAGAGAAACCATAGCTTTGACTAGACAGACCTTTGTTAACATAGTCATGTCTCTGCTTTTTAATATGGTGTCTAGGTTGGTCATAACTTTTCTTCAAAGGAGCAAGCATCTTTTAATTTCATGGCTGCAGTCATCATTGGCAGTGATTTTGGAGCACAGTCACTGTCTCCACACTTTCCCCATATATTTGCCATGAAGTGATGGGACGAGATGCCATGATCTTAGTTTTCTGAATGCTGAGCTTTAAGCCAACTTTTTCACTCTCTTCTTTCACTTTCATCATGAGGCTCTTTAGTTCCTCTTCACTTTCTGCAATAAGGGTGGTGTTATCTGGATATCTGAGGTTATTGATATTCCTCCCAGCAATCTTGATTCCAGCTTATACTTCATCCAGCCCAGTGTTTCTCCTCATGTACTCTGCATATAAGTTAAATAAGTAGGGTAACATATACAGCTTTGACATACTCCTTTCCCTATTTGGAACCAGTCTGTTGTTCTATGTCCATTTCTAACTGTTGCTTCCTGACCTGCATACAGATTTCTCAAGAGGCAGGTCATGTGGTTTGGTATTCCCATCTCTCAGAATCTTCCACTGTTTATTGTGACCCACACAGTCAAATGCTTTGGCACAGTCAATAAAGCAGAAATAGTTGTTTTACTGGAACTCTCTTGCTTTTTTGATGATCTAGCGGATGTTGGCAAATTGCTATCTGGTTCCTCTGCCTTTTCTAAATCCAGTTTGAACATCTGAAAGTTCACCGTTCACCTACTGTTGAAGACTGGCTTGGAAAATTTTGAGTATTACTTTGCTAGTGTGTGAGATGAGTGCAACTGTGCAGTAGTTTGAGCATTCTTTGGCATTGCCTTTCTTTGGAATTGGAATGAAAACTGACCTTTTCCAGTCCTGTGGCCACTGCTGAGTCTTCCAAATTTGCTAGCATATTGAGTGCAGCACTTTCACAGCATCATCTTTTAGGATTTGCAATAGCTCAACTGGAATTCCATTACCTCCACTAGCTTTATTAGTAGTAATGCTTCCTAAGGCACACTTGACTTCACATTCCAGGATGTCTAGCTCTAGGTGAGTGATCACACCATCATGATTATCCGGGTCATGAAGATCTTTTTTGTATAGTTCTTCTGTGTATTCTGGACACCTCTTCTTAATATCCTCTGGTTCTGTTAGGTCCATTCCTGTCGGGAGCCAGCACAGGAGATCCCACCCATGACAAGGTCATGCGGAGAGACCTGACAGGGCAAAGCGAGTCAGGCCTCAGGGGTACCCCTGGATTTTCCTGAGCATCTACCCCCAAAACCAGAGTCTGCCTGCTTTACTGTACTGTGCTTTCCACTCTTCTGACATAACAAGGGGCTATCCCTGACCACCTTTCTCTGGAAAAAGTTAACTTAGAGCTCCAACTGGTCTCCTGCATATGAAAGGAGTGTCTCAGCTCAAATCCCTCTGATGGCTCTCTAACTTGCCTGACAATTGGAGACTTTTACAACTTGTGATTGTTTACAGCCCCTCAACTGTGAGAGGCACGAAGCTTAAAGCATCTTAAAGATATAGAGCCTTTTCTAAAGAGCTAAGATTTATATAGGTGATGGGTTTCACTGTTGAGTCAATGACTACTGCCAGGCCTCCATATTCTTTATCTTTTAGGCACCTGGAGGATATTAATCAATGTAATTGGGATATAGAAAAAGGAATATAGTAGTTTTGATGTTAGCAACACTAGACTTTTGAGTTAGTGAACTTTCTCTTTGTTATAAATCACTGTACTCCTCTTTCCTTGTTATAAATTGTTGTGTCCTTGTAAGAATGTAAGTTTAGTGCTTTCTGAGAGTGGCACCAGACTTTGGGAAGAACAACACTATTAAGGCAAATAAGTTTTCTGGTTGATGGACCCTTATCAGAAAAGGGCTGTAAAATGTTAATTGGCCTTCTGGCCAGAAGATGATGTAAATCACCTAAGATTTGTGTATACAGCTAGGTATGCAAAGAGAAAGCCTGGTCTCGATAAGAGTCAGGGCTGCTGACATTGCATAATTTTGTATTATCCAGTGATCTCTATGTACAACCAAAAGTATAAAAAGCTTTTATGGACAATAAAGGAGGGGCCAGTCACTGGAAAGACTAGTTTCCCCTGTGTGGTCTTTTCTTCCTCTCCTTTTCAGGCTGAATTCCCATCTGGGGCATGGAGGCTCACCATGTCTACTTACTTGTCCTGGCTTCTAAGACCCATGCGAGAGGGAGCCCAAGGTGGGGCACCCTCCACTATTCAAGCAGGTGCCGGTGGCCTACGTCGATGGTGCAAATCTCTTGTCTCAAGGTTTTATTAGTTTTCCACGTAAACCAAGTTATTCAGCCTCTTTCTCTCCTCTATTCTCTTAACTGCAAACTCTTTCCTTATCTCTCTCTAAATCTATATATCTCTCTCGCCACTCCATCCCCACTTCGAATTACCCTGGATCCACTGGGGTTGGACCCCGGTACATACCATTTCTGTCTTTTATTGTGCCCATTTATACATGAAATGTTCCTTTGGTATCTCTAGTTTTCTGGAAGAGATCTCTAGTCTTTCCCATTCTATTGTTTTCCTCTATTTCTTTGCACTGATCACTGAGGAAGGCTTTCTTCTCTCTCCTTGCTATTCTTTGGAACTCTGCATTCAAATGGGTATATCTTTCCTTTTCACCCTTGCCTTTCACTTCTCTTCTATTCACAGCTATTTGTAAGGCCTCCTCAGATAATGATTTTGCCTTTTTGCATTTCCTTTCTTTGAGGATGGTCTTGATCCCTGTCTCCTGTACAAGGTCAGGAACCTCTGTCCATAGGTCTTCAGGCACTCTGTCTAACAGATCTAATACCTTGAATCTATTTGTACTTCCACTGTATAATCATCAGCTCAGGAGGAGGTAAAAAGAAAGTAAGGCATTTAAAGAAAACTTGGACAAATCTTCAGTCTCATCTATTGACATAATGGAAAGGAAACATGTTATCTCCATTTCATGGCAAACAAAGCAGCACATAGTGATCAATGCACCATGGACTAAATCCCCTCATGCAATTTAACCAAAATAATTATTGTATTTGTTACACATTCTATTGCTATTTTCGTTTCTGGTTTCAAATAATTCAATAAAGTGTTTTTAACCTTTATGGAAATAACTATATCTTACATATAAAAATAATAGCCAGTAATGTTAATAAATGTGCTGTACGTCAGATTACTTGGTAAGTACTTTATATGAGTTATCTCTGAAATTTGCTTAAAAACAATCTAGTAGACCCCTATTGTCAGTGTTGATTCATGTTATTTCTTACTTAACTATTGTATACACACGTACGACAAGGAGAACAACAAGGCTATATATTGTCACACTGTTTAACTTATATACAGAGTACATCATGAGAAACACCAGGCTAGATGAATCACAAGCTGGAATCAAGATTGCCAGGAGAAATATCAACAACCTCAGATATGCAGTTGATACTACCCTAAATGGTAGAAAGTGGAAAGAAACTAAAGAGCCTCTAGATGAGGGTGAAAAAGGAGAGTGAACTAGCTGGGTTAAAACTCAACATTCAAAAAACTCAGATTATAAAAACCAGTCCCATGACTTAATGGCAAATAGAAAGGGGAAAAGTAGAAGCAGAGACAGATCTTATTTTCTTGAACTCCAAAATCACTGAAGACAGTGACTGCAGCCACAGATTAAAAACAACAACAACACTTGCTCCTTGGAAGACAAGCTATGACAAACCTTGTTTTTGTTGTTCAGTTGCCAAGTCTTGTCTGACTCTTTGTGACCCCACTGACTGCAGCACACCAGACTTCTCTGTCCCTTACTATTCTCCAGAGTTTGCCCAAGTTCATGTCCATTGAATCAGTGATGCCGTCCAACCATCTTATGCTCTGTTGTCCCCTTCTCCTTCTGCCTTCAATCTTTCCTAGCATCAGGGTCTTATCCAATAAGTGAGTTCTTTGTATGGGAAATAGATGGGAGAAACAGTGCAAACAGTGTCAGACTTTATTTTTTGGGGCTCCAAAATCACTGCA
>SJYX01005325.1:225232-262947 GCA_006410675.1 Oreotragus oreotragus
TGAACTCCATGAGTTGGTGATGGACAAGGAGGCCTGGTGTGCTGCGATTCATGGGGTCCCAAAGAGTCGGACACGACTGAGCGACTGAACTGAACTGAACTTGCATCAGGTAGACAAAGTATTGAGCTTTAGCTTCAACTTCAGTCCTGTCAGCATATTCAGGGTTGATTTCCTTTATTTATTTTTTTTACTTTATTTTACTTTACAATGATCTCCTTTCTTTCCAACGGACTCTCAAGAGTCTTTTCTAGCACCACAGTTCAAAAGCGTCAATTCTTTAGCAAAGTGATGTCTTTGCTCTTTAGTGTGCGTGTGCGCGCGTGCACGCGCGCGCGTGTGTGTGTGTGTACAGGTTGTCATGCTTTCCTGCCAAAAAGCAATCACCTTCTAATTACATGGCTGCAGTCACCATCCACAGCGATTTAAGAGCCCAAGAAGAGCATATCTGTCACTGCTTCCACATTTTCTCCTTTTATTTGCCATCAAGTGATGGGACTAGAAACCATCTTAGTTTTTTAATTTAATACTGAGTTTTAAGCTGTTTTTTTCACTCTCTTCCTTCACCCTCATCAAAAGGCTGTTTAGTTCCTCTTCACTTTCTGCCATTAGAGTAGTATCACCCACACATCTGAGGTTGATGATATTTCTCCATTCTCAATCCTGAAACAGTCAGTTGTTCCACACAGGGTTCTAACTGTTGCTTCTTGACCCGCATACAGGTTTCTCAGGAGACATGTAAGACAGTCTGGTATCTCTTTAAGAATCTTCCAGTTTGTTACGTTCCACATAGTCAAAGGCTTTAGTGTAGTCAATGAAACAGAGGTATATGTTTTTTTTCTGGAATTCCCTTGCTTTCTCTCTGGTCCAGCGAATGTTGGCAATTTGATTTCTGGTTCCTCTGCTTTTTCTAAACCAAGCTTGAAAATCTGGAAGTTCTCAGTTCACATAATGATAAAGCCTAGCCTGGAGGATTTTGAGTATAACCTTACTAGCATGGGATCCCTTCATGGATCACTGCCTTGTCATGGTGAAGGGGCTTGCATAACTCAATAAAGTTATGAATGATGCTGTTTAAGGCCACCCAAGACGGACGGGTTAGTGGAGAGTTCTGACAAAACGTGATCCATTGGAGGAGGAAATGGTGAACCACTCCAGTATAATAGCCATGAGAACTCCATGAACTAAAAGGAGGCCAAAAAATGACAAACCTAGACAGTGTATTAAAAAGCAGAGACATCACTTTGCTGACAAATGTCTGTATAGTCAGGGAAGGGGAGAAGGGGTGTGACAGAAGCTGAAATTGTTGATGGCATCACTGACTTAATAGACATGAGTTTGGGCAAACTCTGGTCAGGGAACAAAGATCCTGCATGCCACGTGATGCAGCCAAAAAAAAATACAAAATGTACATATATATATATATTTTTTTTCCTACACCAAGACCAAACAAAAAACACAGAAGCTCAAACTTTATGAGCTCTGTTTTAAATTATTTAACTCATCTCTGGTATAACTTTAAAAAGGCTCAAGTATAATTTCATGACTCATTTACATTGGAAAATTTTTAATGTTTTATTTATGTTATGAGATTTTGTGAGTATTTTATAAATTGTGAAAGTGGCAGCACCTTTTATTCAGGCTTTAAATTTCAGTCTCGCCAAAAGAAGGGAACCAGATTACTTCAATTCAAATCACTGTAGGTTCAGATTTTTTATGCAAATTGTTAGCTTATATTTAGCCTAAAAAATGTAAAGAAAACTGATTTCACTTGACAAACAGAAAGTAGATGTTACTCCAGAGAAATTCAGTCCTCAAGTTTTTTTGTTCATCTATACTTATTAGTCTTATTAGTATAAAACAGGAGCAATGCCACTTCCCAGAAAGAAATC
This sequence comes from Oreotragus oreotragus, assembly GCA_006410675.1. Lineage (NCBI taxonomy): Eukaryota > Metazoa > Chordata > Mammalia > Artiodactyla > Bovidae > Oreotragus > Oreotragus oreotragus. Next base: position 227,122 of record SJYX01005325.1, read on the forward strand.
AAATTTCAACTATAATTTTGTACTAACTGAGATCTTCTGTTTTACCTCAAAAATATCTTTTGAACTTCAGTAAGGGAGATTTTGAGAATTCTCTCTTATTTTCACAGTCAATACCATTTACCATCTCTAGGACTGCTGCTAAGTCACTTCAGTTGTGTCCGACTCTGTGTGACCCCACAGACGGCAGCCCACCAGGCTTCTCCATCCCTGCGATTCTCCAGGCAAGAACACTGGAGTGGGTTGCCATTTCCTTCTCTAGGACAAGTGGCCCAAATAACTAGCCAGACACGTATCCAGTGATTACAGGGTCAAGTTAATGTTCCATATTACATTCTCTGTTACCTGTATAAATTGGACTTATTCATTTACTCTCAAGTTTTTTTGTTCATCTATACTTATTAGTCTTATTAGTATAAAACAGGAGCAATGCCACTTCCCAGAAACAAATCAAATTTCAACTATAATTTTGTACTAACTGAGATCTTCTGTTTTACCTCAAAAATATCTTTTGAACTTCAGTAAGGGAGATTTTGAGAATTCTCTCTTATTTTCACAGTCAATACCATTTACCATCTCTAGGACTGCTGCTAAGTCACTTCAGTTGTGTCCGACTCTGTGTGACCCCACAGACGGCAGCCCACCAGGCTTCTCCATCCCTGCGATTCTCCAGGCAAGAACACTGGAGTGGGTTGCCATTTCCTTCTCTAGGACAAGTGGCCCAAATAACTAGCCAGACACGTATCCAGTGATTACAGGGTCAAGTTAATGTTCCATATTACATTCTCTGTTACCTGTATAAATTGGACTTATTCATTTACATGCAAACCATATTCACATTAATGAATTTTCGTAGAAAATGAAGGTTCAGGGAACTTCCTGCTAAGACAGCACTTCTGCTGCAATGGCTCAGGTTCTCCTGGCTGGAGAACTGAGATCCCTCAAGCTGCACAGTGTAGCCAAAAAATAATACTAATTTTAAAAATTTAAAAAGAAAAGAAAATGAAAGCTCACGTCTGTATAATTATGTCCTAAGAGTTACTTTTGTCTGAAGTAATAGGAAAATGGGGGCAAACAACTTTGATAAATGTGTAAAAAGCTGACTTGTGTGAAAGGGTCAGTTCAAGGTTTCATCTTGCTCAATCATACTGTATTAAGAACCTCAGTGGATATCTATGGATAGCTCTTTTTGCTTATCTCATTTAACTCTCTTAAAACCCACTGACATCTCTACTGTTACCACTATCACCCTCCTATCACAGTAAAGGAAACAGAGACTTAGAGGGATGATGTTAATAGGTACAGAGATGCAGGGCTTGGAAGTGGCAGAGCTTGGATTCAAACACATGTCAGTGTGATGCCAAAATCTGTACATTTAATAGCTATGCTAATGCACTCCAGTTAGAGGTCCCTTTATTTAACAAAGTGGAAGGCTTTACAACAAGTAGGATATCTTCAGAAAGAAATGCCTTCAAGGACTACATTTTGGAGCAGGGGGCAGGAAAAAAAAAAACAGAAGAAAAACTGACAGAAAAGTGTTAGAAGTGATGATACAAAAAATGTCTCTTTTAAAATTTTCCAGTTAACTTCCTATCTCCTACTGCTGTCCTGAAATTCTGCGGAGCTGAAGCTCCCAGTTCTGCATTGCAGCAGCCATTCAGAACAGGTGATGAATGTAATTACATGAGCAAAGCTTCACCTAATCAAAAGTCACTTTCCCTCTTTCCAGAATTTTACAAGGATTCCCTGGAGATAGCAGCAATAATACTTCATATTTATGTTGACTTTTCACATTAATGGAAATACCTTTAGACGAAACACATCAAGAATGTCCTAATACTACGTTCTCCCAAAACTCCTCTGAATCAATAACACATATTTGATGAAATTCTGTACCTGTGGCATGCATGTGTACTTGCTAAGTCACTGAGTAGTGTCCAATGCTGTGTGACCCTGTGGAACTATAGCCCGCCAGGCTCCTCTCTGTCCATAGGATTCTCCAGGCAAGGATACTGGAGTGGGTTGTTATGCCTTCTCCAGGTGATATTCCTAATCCAGGGATGAAACTGACATCTGATAGGTCTCCTGCATTGGCAGGCAGGTTCTTCACCACTAGTGCCACCTGTGAAGCCCCATTACTGGCATGTGAAAGTGAAAGTTGCTCAGTCATATCCGACTCTTTGCAACCCCAGATTGTAGCCTGCCAGGCTCCTCGGTCCATGGCAAGAATACTGGAGTGGGTGGCCATATCCTCCTCCAGGGGATCTTCCCAATCTAGGGATTGAACCCAGGTGTCCTGCAATGCAGGCAGATTCTTTACCATCTTAGCCACCAGGGAAGCCCATGAATACTGGCCTGGGTAGCCTATCCCTTTTCCAGGGGATCTTCCTGACCGAGGAATAGAACCAGAGTCTCCTGTATTGTATGCAGATTCTTTACCAACTGAGCTATCAGGGAAGCCCCATCACTGGCATCCGTGATGCCTAATGGTGTTCCTGGTTCTGTAAGACTTCAGGAGTCTTCTCCAATGAAAACTATATAATTTTTTTTAAGGCTCCAGAGACAAGGTCCTAACCTCCCAGTAGCTCCCAGGATGATACAGTGAATGACAAGTCATCATTATATGCACACAATCCATTTTTTCTGTCTTAAAAAAAATTTTTTTTTTTGTTAACTTCTGTGAACTCTTTTCCATGGGGGAAATAAGACAAAAAAGGCAAGTATATCAGTAAGACTGTTCCCTCCCCTTCTGTGAGTCCACTGGCACAGCAGGAGCATGTACAAGACAAAGTGTCCTTTGTTGATTGGCCTCAAACTAAAAATAACATTCAAATACCCTATGTCTTCAGTATAAAGGAATAAGCTGGATCCACAATGTAAATATTCATGAAAGGAAAGAGATCCTAAGGGAAGGTAAATCTCTAAATCCCTGAAACTTTGTTTTCTTCATTTGCTGCCTAGTTTAAAACACCACCCAAACCAAGAACTTTCATGGTAAAAGTTGCTGCCAAGTGTCAGTGAGAATGAGTTCAAAAATAAGAATAATCCTTTCCCAATTTGTTATAAAACATTTTTGGCTGCTCAAGGTTGGGCAATAGGGATAAATTAGGAATTTGGTTTTAACAGGTGCTGCTTGTGGGCTAAGTTGCTTCAGTTGTGTCTCTTCCCAACCCTATGAACTGTAGACTGCCGGGCTCCTGTCTCCTGTGTCTCCTGCATTGGCAGGAAAATTCTTTACCACTAGCGCCACCTGGGAAGTATATACACTACTGTATGTAAAACAGATAGACAACAAGGGTCTACTATACAGCACAGGGAGCTCTACTCAATATTCTGTGATAACTTATAAGGTAAAAGAATCTGAAAAAAAGAGACATATATGTATGCATAACTGAATCACTTTGCTGTACACCTAAAACTAACACAACACTGTAAATCAGCTATGTGCTGTGTGCTTAGTCGCTCAGTCATGTCTGATTCTTTGCAACCCCATGGACTGCAGCCTGCCAGGCTCCTCTGTCCATGGCAAGAATACCGGAGTGGGTTGCCATCCTCCTTCAGGGGATTGTCCCAACCCAGGGATCGAACCCAGGTGTCCTGCAATGCAGGCAGATTCTTTACCATCTGAGCCACCAGGGAAGCCCATGAATACTGGACTGGGTAGCCTATCCCTTCTCCAGGGGATCTTCCTGACCCAGGAATCAAACCAGGGTCTCTTGCATTACAGGCAGATTCTTTACCATCTTAGCCACCAGGGAAACCCCAATTATACTTTGATTTTTTTAAATCTAAATAAATTAAAGAAACACTTCTGGTTCCTCAAATGAAACCTGGAGGAACCTCCAACTTCTAATAATTAGCATAAGTAGAGCCTAATCCAGATGCAAAAACTGCAAAGTGTTCTAGGAGGGCCTCTTGGAGATGACCCTTGTGTTCTGAAAGGGAAAAGGGTAAGGACAGAAGGAACCACTCTTCTCACTGTATCACTTGAATGAGAAGAGGTTAAACATTCCAATGCCTCCTCCCCTCCATACCCATCAAAGGGGATTTGTTGCACATTGGGCTTCTCACGTGGCACTAATGGTAAAGAATCCGCCTGTCAAAGCAGGAGATACAGGTTCCATCCCTGGGTCAGGAAGATCCCCTGGAGAATGGAATGGCACCCAGCTCCAGTATTCTGGCCTGGAGAATCCCCGTAGACAGAGGAGCCTGGAGGGCTACAGTCTGTGGGGTCGTAAAGAGTCTAACATGACTGAGCACAGCATGCAACACAGTGAAGCAGGAGGAAGAGACTATAGGATGTTTAAAGAGTAAAAGCACCAGAAAAATCAGAAGACCTTAAGGAAGCACCTATCTAGACTGGCCTGGGAAGTACTGACACTGAAACAAAACCCACTAGCAGGGAGAGCACAAGTGGGGCTGACCCCAGGGGCGGGAAAAGGCCTCTGGTGGGGTGAGGTTCACAGCTGCACGTAAAGAAGAAAGGGATGGAAAGAGGCCCCAGAGCAGGATATCTTTTATTTTGTCTTCAAACATGAATTTCATTGTATATTTTTTTTTCAGATTGGAAAGGAAAGATTTAAACTCTATTTGCAGATATCATCTTACAGATTGAAAATCCAAGGAATCCACTTTTGTTTTTTGCATATTTGATAAACCCATTTCATTTATTTACTTGTTTTTTACATTCCTTTTTCGGAGAAGGCAATGGCATCCCACTCCAGTACTCTTGCCTGGAAACTCCCATGGATGGAGGAGCCTGGTAGGCTGCAGTCCATGGGGTCGCTGAGTCAGACACGACTGAGCGACTTCACTTTCACTTTTCACTTTCATGCACTGGAGAAGGAAATGGCAACCCACTCCAGTGTTCTTGCCTGGAGAATCCCAGGGGCGGCAGAGCCCAATGGGCTGCCGTCTGTGGGGTCGCACAGAGTCGGACACGACTGAAGCGACTTGGCAGCACATTCCTTTTTAATATTCCTTTCCATTATGGGTTATCATAGGCTACTGCATACAGTTCTCTGTGCTATACAGAAGGACCTTGTTGTTTATTCATTCTGTATATAAGAGCTTACATCTGTTAACCCCAAGCTCCCGCTCCATCCCTCCCACAACACAATCCCCCTTGGCAACCATCAGTCTGTTCTCTATGTCCATGACTCTGTCTCTGTTTCACAAAGAGGTTCGTCTGTGTGCACCTTTATGTTCATAGCAGCGCTGTTCACAATAGCCAAGACATGGAAACAATTTAAACGTCCCTTGACAGATGAATGGATAAAGAAGATGTGGTACATATGTACAATGAAGCAGGACAATTTTAATGACTGCCAGTGCAGACAGGTGAGTTATCACAAGTCTTCCAGGGAAATGGCTTAGGGACGTAATAGGGAAAAGGGGTGGAGTGAGGAGCAATGTGGGACCCCAGCTCACCCAGTTGGGGGCTTTATTATTAACATACATCTTGAATTCTCTCTCTCAGGCTGTTACCACCTGTGTGCTCATCTGAAAAAAAAAATTCATTCTGTTCATTCAAAATATTTTCTAGATGTAAAACCAATCACTTAAAGAAAGTTAAACTATATTGTAAATACCCCAGGGAAACACAGTTTTAAAAGTAAATGACAATAAAAGCACTAGGATGCAAAGAAAGCTCTATTTTATAATGTGGATAATCAACTTCAAATTATCTATTTTGTAAATATGCATTCTGGGCTTTTAATTTTCTATAAAGTAGGCCACACAGAAATAGCTTAGTTTATACACATATACACAAATACGACTGAAGTAAAAATAAATAAAAACCTGGACAGTAGAGGGAGAGCCGTGAAGGCAGTGGCAGCAGAAGCAGCGTTCTATAGAATCAGAAAGTGTTGGGGATATTTGGAGATTTTAATGAGCTGGACACTGTGTCTGGACGATGTTGTCTTTAAGAAAGAGGCTTTCACACTGATAGTGAAGGAGAGAGCAAGTGTATATTTTCAAGAGGACTCAAAGTTCTAAGAAAAATATGAAGTTTAGAAAGTTGGGAAAACAACCCCCAAGCAAACCAAAGCCACAATTCTGCTTTTAAAGATGCAAATAACCCAGGAGGTGAATGTCGATGAGTCACGACAGGCACAGTCAGACAGTGAAGGGTCTGCAGCCTGAGCAAGGTGGACACGGGAACACGAGGGTTTGCTGACTCATCCTATCACTGAGAAAAACCTTTAATTCTTACGAGGGAAAAACTACAGGGATGGAGGCGTTTTCCCTTCAACTGCGATAATGCCTGAATTTGGGCCATTAAACTTGGGCAGTTCATTGGCTGGAACTGTCTCATAACCAGGTTATCCAGGGGAGAGATCTGGGCATAACATAGCAGATTCTGAAGATAACTTGGCCTTCTCTCTGTAATTTGCTTTCTGTAGACAGTTTCCTTCCCAGATACTCAAGAACCATCACAACCATTACCACTAAAGTAAAAATAAAAGCAAGCTGAGCCAAGCACTGGGTCAAGCTTTTTGTTGTTGTTTTAAAATTTTTTATTTATTCTTCAATGAGCTGCAACAAATCTTAACTGCCTTTCTTGAAGACAGGATACCCATGTTTGATATGTCCAAAAAGTGTGCTTATTTAGCAGTACTTTGTCTTTTTCTGCAGCCTTCCACAGCATTCACAGACCTCTGAATTCCTTTCTGTCAAACAAACCTTTTATTTTTATTTTTAACTGAGGATAATTAGTTTATGTTCATGGCGAATAGATGGGGAAACAGTGGAAACAGTGGCTGACTTTATTTTGGGGGGCTCCAAAATCACTGCAGAATCACTCCAAAATCACTATTAATATCACTGGCCTATGATATTGTGACGGTTTCTGCCATACAACAACACAAAATGGCCATAGTTATACATATGTCCTCTCCCTCCTATCTCTCTCCCCATCCTATCCCTCTAGGTTGTCACAAAGCATCAGCTTTGTTTTCGCTGTGTCATATAGCAAATTCCAACTGGCTATCTATTTTACATATGGTCATGTATATGTCTCAGATCATCCCACCCTCCCCTTCCCCACTGTGTCCAAAAGTCTGTTTTTCATGTCTGCATCTCCTTTGCTTCCCCACAGGTAGTATCATCAGTACTACCTTTCTAGATTCCATATATATGTGTTAATATAGGATATTTGTCTTTCTCTTTCTTACTTCAATCTGTGTAATAGACTCTAAGTTTATCCACCTCATTAGAGCTGACTCAAATGGATTCCTTTTTATAGTTGAGTCATATTCCATTGTATATATGTACCACAACTTCTTTATCCATTCATCTGTTGATATACATCTAGGTTGCTTCCATGTATGAGCTACTGTAAATAGTGCTGCAAAGAACATTGGGGCACATGTGACTTTTTCAAGTGTGGTTTCCTCAAGGTATATGCTTAGTAGTGGGATTGCTAGGTCATATGGTATAGAAACACAAAAGACCCCAAAGAACCAAAGCAATCTGGAGAAAGAAGAATGAAGCTGGAGTAATCAGTGTTCCTGACTTCAGACTATACTACAAAGCTACAGTCATCAAGACAGTATGATACTGGCACAAACACACTCTTTATATTTAATTTTTAGAAATTAAGGTTATTCTTATCTCCTCTAGTCCATTATTTAAAGTATTATTATGGTGGTTGGATAATCACATGGCACAAATATTTGGAAAGAAGATCTATATAGGGTGAAGGGTTTGGATGACTGATGCACAAAGTTCTACAAACCCTAAGCTGGATGATTTTATCATGAGCTTTGAGGAGGAACTTTAAAGTTCTGAGAGCTTACACATTAGGAAAAAAAGGCTGAGAGTATTTAAATAATTTTCCCAAAGACCACAGGCACTTAGTGATGTTATAGGACAGTATTTAGAATATTAACGTGTATGTGCGTGTGCATTATTACCACTCTTCATTTTACCTGTTTCCTCTTCCCCATTTGGAACACCTAAGCTATCTGGACTTGTTGCTTAAGATTAGGGAAGCTGTAGGGGAAAAAAAAAAAAAAAGAGGGGAAAAAAGAGCCCCAGGAGAGGACTCACTCAGCAAACGGATAGCAGATTTGGCAGATTACCTGAAGAAGAACGAGGTTACCTATCATAAGGCAGCTTCTTTACTGACTGAGCCACAGGGAAGCTCATCACAAGTTGAACCATCCCCTACACAGGATTCGACAACCTGGAAGAAGGTGGATTGTCTGAAGAGGAAGCAGAAGATATTTAGGCAGTCACAGGCCCCTGAGGAAAGAGACCCTGGACCTCGACTCCATGCCTCAGATAATCCCTGAATAAATAATCATATACTTTATTTTCAAAGCGACACTATAGATAATTACCTAAAGTCAGGTGAAAACTCAGAGGATTACCCTACCTCTGAGGATGAGAAGGTAATAGAACCTCCCACAAAAGGCAGAAAGAACCTGAGCTCTTTTCTCAGCAAAGCCATGGGGACAGGAAAAATCCTTAAGAATCAGTGAGTCTAGGTAGCTGATGTATTTATAAGGCTTTTCAGAATTCCTTGCATCTCAGAATGAATCTTTTCCACCAAATAGTGGCTTTGTGTTTTCTGTTTTATAGTTTGTAATTGCTATTTATTTGTATTTTATAGTGTAGCTTTTCCTCAAACAGCTGCTAAGTCTTGACTGTATGCTCATATTTATAGCTAATTCCTCTTTTGAACTGCATGCTGTATCTGTTCTTGGGGCAAAGACCCACACTGGCATCTGGACAGAACATTCAGCGGTGGTGGGGAAGCAACACAACTTTCCCCCTGATCCTGGATATATCCTATTCTCCTAGGCTGTATCCAGCCACCCTGTGACCCATTTACTCCCTCAAGTCAAAAATCCCAGACTTGCTGTTCTCAACTAGAGTCAGAAATCACAGTTGATACTAGACCCCAGGGAGGGGCATGAGGTCTCGAGAATGAACTGAGCAGCATTTCGTCACCCCTGGCCTAGGCCAATCACCCTCGTTCTCAGTTTCACCCGCTCCTGAATGTGAATTTAGTACTGTATACATGTTCTTCATCAGGAGGCACCCACAGAACTCATGAGCTATAATTCCTTCTTCAATCAGTCTTGTCTTATATGAATTCTTCATTATTCTTATTCCACCAAAAGTTTCCAACCATGCTTTTGAGCTCAGCTATTTAATTATCTGTTATTTATTTAGTTAAGTATCTTTTCGATCATCTCCTAGATATTGATGGAGAGAGGGAGACTACAGCATGTAGCAGTAATTGTGAAATTACACATATTACAGCATGTAGTTGTAACTGTGAAATGAAAGCCAAGGGCCAACTCAGCAGGGACCTGGGTGTTCTGAGAGCTAGAGACCAGCTAGTCAATGGGCTTCTCTCAGAGTGTGGTGGGGGCTTATGTACAGAGGACCCCTGGGGGTTACATAACAAACCCAGTATCCAGACATTACACTATATTAACCTCACTCCCGAGCTTAGGTCCAGTAGAACATAGGAGCAACCTAGAAATTGACTGAGAATGCATTTCTTCCTCCCCACAGAATAAGGGCTTAAAATAGAAGTTAAATTTATCATTAAAAAATGGTTGCATTACTTACATCTTTGTAAAGGTAGCGGAATCAGAAATATTCATTAATACATTCATCCTAGAAATTTTTATAATTGTATTTGCCAAACACTGTTCTAGATCCTAAAGACAGCACAATGAAACTGATAATACATCCACGTCTCCTGACTTCTACTCAGTTTCTTTATTAATGAACTCTCAGAAGTATCTTGTCTTTCATAAAGATAAATAAGAGATATTTAATGTTTAAAAATAATTTGAAAATAAAGTTGTACCTAAAGTTGCATTTTACCTATATGTTTCAGCAGATAAAACTACATACTTGTTTTTTTATAAGATATAAAGCAATGATATATAATTCCTAAGTTCCAAACAGCTCTTTCAAATCATAAACATAATATGTATTTTCTTAATAGAAAATTAAATGCCTTATTTCAACTTTATCCTGATACTTTCTCTACCCTTTTGAAAATAAACCTGTCTTTTTAATATTCCAAGAAAAATAATGCATTTTCCACAGCCATAAAATTAGACACTATTGGTTTTTTACAGTTTGAATCAATACCAATTATTCACCTGCGGGTCTGGTCTCTTCTTTATTATAGTGGCTTCTATTCAAGTACTAGGTAACTATTTCTCCCATTTTCTTCAGCTAAAAGTAAAGTGTGAAGAAATCAATTCCATTTTGGATACTTATATTCATGATATTTATTGTATTCCCACATTTTACATCACAGAATATGTGCTCATTATTGCGGCTAAACCAAAAGATATACAACTAGAAACAATTCACTAATACTATTCTATCTCAGCTTGTTACTGTTTAAATATACAACTATAGATGCTACCAAGATAATTAAAATTAAGAAAGCTAACGTCAATATATTCTGTTAACAAGCAGAATCATCCAATACAGCATTAGTAAAAAGTATCTAATAAATCTGTCCTGTGGTAATTCTAGATGGAACTTAAATCCAACTGACAATAACATATTGAAACTTTAGAAAACATCTCAGAACCTAGTGCTTTTAGAGACCAAGGATTTTTCTTGAACATCAGTTGAGGTTGCCAATAATAAAAAAGTCAAAGTAAAGACAGCTTAGTGTACTTAACAAGCATTTTGTTGGCATTAATCAACTTCAAGTCTTCTCTCACTGTTTCCTGTATATATAATTTTAAATATTCATCTGTTATATATATTTATATGTTGATACATATTCATGTATATTCCATATATATATTTCATCTGTCCTATTAAAAGTAAATAGGAGACCATGAGGTCATGGTCAAGTCAGAAATGCAGAAAACCAGAGGCTGGAGGATCCAGAGAACGTTTTAAGCAAGTTCTCTGTTTATCTGGTAGGCTGTTTCACTGTTACAATGATTTACTATGGGGCCATCATGACACAGCAATTTCCTATCCACTCTTTTCTATCCTGTAAGGACATATTTGAAGAATGGCACATTCTTGAACTAGACAACAGCAGACAAGGCAGATAACATGATGAACATAAGGTAAAGTCGCAGAGGTGGCACCAAGCAGTGAAGACAGAGGATGGGGGGGGCTCTGGAATACAGTCTGTGTTTCTCCTTAAAATTAACTGCTGCCTCTCCAACAAACCAAATTCTCCAAACCTGCTTAATATTTACTTCCTTCAAGAAGCTTTCTCCAGACAGAGCATTGACATTTCTAACAACTGTGTGGGAGTCAAGGTGTTGTATTCATTTGAATATTACATATAGTCCTTGACTTATGATGGTTGACCTTATCATAATGGTGTAAAAGTGATATACATTCAGTAGAAACTGTACTTCAAATTTTGCAATTTGATCTTTTCTCAGGTGAGCAGTCTGTGGCTCAGTGCTCTCCTGATGCTAGGCAACTGCAGCCATAGTTTCCATTCAGCCCAAAATCGTAAGAACACGAGAGAAAACAACCCATTCACATACAACCATTCAGTACAGTATTCAGAATTATACGAGATAGTCCACACTTTATTACAAAAGAGGCTTTGTCTTAGATGGTTTCTTGCCCACCTATAGGCTAACATAAGTATTCTGAACACATGTAAGGTAGGCTCGGCTAAGCTATACTATTTTGTAGGTTCAGTTCAGTTCAGTTCAGTCGCTCAGTCGTGTCCGACTCTGCGACCCCATGAATCGCAGCACACCAGGCCTCCCTGTCCATCACCAACTCCCGGAGTTCACTCAAACTCATGTCCATCGAGTCGGTGATGCCATCCAGCCATCTCATCCTCAGTCGTCCCCTTCTCCTCCTGCCCCCAATCCCTCCCAGCATCAGAGTCTTTTCCAATGAGTCAACTCTTCGCATGAGGTGGCCACAGTACTGCAGTTTCAGCTTTAGCATCATTCCTTCCAAAGAAATCCCAGGGTTGATCTCCTTCAGAATGGACTGGTTGGATCTCCTTGCAGTCCAAGGGACTCTCAAGAGTCTTCTCCAATACCACAGTTCAAAAGCATCAATTCTTTGGCACTCAGCCTCTTGGGTGTACTCAATGCATTTTTGATGTACAGTATGTTTGAGACAAAACTCTATTGTAGGTTGAGGAAGATCTGTACCATTCATCAGAGTGCAATTCAAGAGCCATGTGTATTAGATCACACAGGGTAAGATTTAAAAACAGATTCCCAGGTATCACCCCAGATGTTCCAAATCTGAAACTCAAGAAATGGTACCCTGCAACTTGCATTTAAATGAGCTCCCCAACTAACAACTTTATATACTAAAGTTTAAGAACCAATGTCCCACAGCTTCCAACACAGGTCAGTAAACAGTGACTGAATTAGGATTTAGGGCCATGGAAGAGAAGAATACATTCAGAAGGGTAAACATGAACATAATGTTAGAATGTGCCTTATTAAGAAATGAAACACTCAATATACACAGGGGGTGTCTAAGGGAACACAGAAAGTACATATATAAAAATCAAAGTGATCACAAGCACACTAAGAAACACTGCGGAAGTAATCAGATATTCAAAGAAATGCTGAAAGACACACATGCAGAAATCATTAGGATGAAAGATGAGTGTTTTCTCTTTCAAAAGGCAAACAGCCATTCCTTTATTTTTACAAACTCACAAAAAGTCTGCCTAAAAATGCTAGAAAAGATGACTGAAGAAAAGGTTTTCTTATTTTGCATTCACAAAGGAAAACAAACAAAATAGTTCTAATGTTAGAATGTGCCTTATTAAGAAATGAAACACTCAATATACACAGGGGGTGTCTAAGGGAACACAGAAAGTACATATATAAAAATCAAAGTGATCACAAGCACACTAAGAAACACTGCGGAAGTAATCAGATATTCAAAGAAATGCTGAAAGACACACATGCAGAAATCATTAGGATGAAAGATGAGTGTTTTCTCTTTCAAAAGGCAAACAGCCATTCCTTTATTTTTACAAACTCACAAAAAGTCTGCCTAAAAATGCTAGAAAAGATGACTGAAGAAAAGGTTTTCTTATTTTGCATTCACAAAGGAAAACAAACAAAATAGTTCTTACTAGGCAAGGTCAACTTTTAAAGAAGAAAATCATTAGATTATTTCTCCCTGACATCCTTTATGTTTTTCTGGTAAAAAATTATATATATTTAAGGTATACAACATGATGTTTGGGTATACATATACAAACATCTATATAATGACTACCACAGTCAAGCTGATCAAATTAACGCATCTATCGTCCCATATGAGACTTCTCAGGTGGCTCAGCGGTAAAGAATCCACCTGCCAAGTAGGAGACACAGGTTCAATCTTTGGGTCCAGAAGATACCCTAGAGAAAGAAATGGAAATGCACTCCAGTATTCTTGCCTAGGAAAACAGATGAGCCTGCTGGGCTATGCTCCATGGGGCCACCAAAGAGTGGGACACAACTTATTGACTGAACACAAAATTGTCCCATATAGGTACTTTGTGTGTGTGTGTGTGTGTGTGTGCACATTTGTGTACTGAGAGCACCGGAAATCTACTCTTTCTGCAAATTTCCAGTATAAACTACAACATTTTTAAATATAACCATCATGCTCTTCATTTAATGTTTAGAATTTATTCATCCAACATAACTTCAACTTTGTACCCTTAGACCAACCATTTCCCCACTTCCCATTCTGCTTCTATGTATTCAACGTTTTTAGATTTCACATAGTGAGATCATGTAGAAATTTTCCTTGTGTCTGGCTTATTTCACTTAGTATCATGTCCTCCAAGTTCATACAGGCATCATTCATACATACAGCCTTCTCTTTAAGGCTGAATAATATTTCATTATGTGTGTGTGTGACTCAGTTATGTCTGACTCTTTGTGACCTCACGGACTATAGCCTGCCAGGCTCCTCTGTCCATGGAATTCTCCAGGCAACTAATTTGATTAGTTTGACTGTGGTAATCATTATATAGATGTTTGTATATGTATACCCAAACATCGTGTTGTATACCTTGCTGCTGCTGCTGCTGCTAAGTCACTTCAGTCGTGTCCGACTCTGTGTGACCCCATAGATGGCAGCCCACAAGGCTCCCCCATCCCTGGGATTCTCCAGGCATACTGGAGTGGGTTGCCATTTCCTTCTCCAATGCATGAAAGAGAAAAGTGAAAGTGAAGTCGCTCAGTCTGTCCGACTGTTAGCGACCCCATGGACTGCAGCCCACCAGGCTACTCTGTCCATTGGATTTTCCAGGCAAGAGTACTGGGGTGGGGTGCCATTGCCTTCCCTGGCTGTATACCTTAAATATATATAATTTTTTACCAGAAAAACATAAAGGATGTCAGGGAGAAATAATCTAATGATTTTCTTCTTTAAAAGTTGACCTTGCCTAGAAAGAACTATTTTGTTTGTTTTCCTTTGTGAATGCAAAATAAGAAAACCTTTTCTTCAGTCATCTTTTCTAGCATTTTTAGGCAGACTTTTTGCGAGTTTGTAAAAATAAAGGATGTAAAAATAAAGAATACTAGAATGGATTGCCATTCCTTTTTCCAGTTGATCTTCCCGACCCAGGGATCAAACTACGTCTCCTGCACTGCAGGCAGATTCTTTACTGTCTGAGCCACCAGGAAAGACTGGGAAAAATCTAAATATTCAAAACAATAAAAAAATCAGTTAGATCAAATCTTCAAAGATGAATCTGGTATAATAACATGAAGTCATAAAAAGTCATATAAAAATATTTAATGACATGGGAAAAATACATGATATAAAGCAAATCAATAATTTTCCCTCAATCATATTGAAATTTTACATAGGAAAGTATTAGGATGAATCATCATTTCAGTTAGCTATTTTAAGCAGCCCACAAGGCTCCCCCATCCCTGGGATTCTCCAGGCATACTGGAGTGGGTTGCCATTTCCTTCTCCAATGCATGAAAGAGAAAAGTGAAAGTGAAGTCGCTCAGTCTGTCCGACTGTTAGCGACCCCATGGACTGCAGCCCACCAGGCTACTCTGTCCATTGGATTTTCCAGGCAAGAGTACTGGGGTGGGGTGCCATTGCCTTCCCTGGCTGTATACCTTAAATATATATAATTTTTTACCAGAAAAACATAAAGGATGTCAGGGAGAAATAATCTAATGATTTTCTTCTTTAAAAGTTGACCTTGCCTAGAAAGAACTATTTTGTTTGTTTTCCTTTGTGAATGCAAAATAAGAAAACCTTTTCTTCAGTCATCTTTTCTACCATTTTTAGGCAGACTTTTTGCGAGTTTGTAAAAATAAAGGATGTAAAAATAAAGAATACTAGAATGGATTGCCATTCCTTTTTCCAGTTGATCTTCCCGACCCAGGGATCAAACTACGTCTCCTGCACTGCAGGCAGATTCTTTACTGTCTGAGCCACCAGGAAAGACTGGGAAAAATCTAAATATTCAAAACAATAAAAAAATCAGTTAGATCAAATCTTCAAAGATGAATCTGGTATAATAACATGAAGTCATAAAAAGTCATATAAAAATATTTAATGACATGGGAAAAATACATGATATAAAGCAAATCAATAATTTTCCCTCAATCATATTGAAATTTTACATAGGAAAGTATTAGGATGAATCATCATTTCAGTTAGCTATTTTATTTTCCATTGTCTTCTTAGTGAATTTTTCTAGATTTTCAGATTTTCTAAAATGTATGTTAACTTACAATGATGAAAATAAATATATAAAAATAAAGGATGGCATTATTTTGATCACATTGTTTCAAAAAGTTCATGTTACATTGTGAGATCTCTTTCATGATATTTCTACAAAATCACAGCTTTCTTAGAAGGAATTAAAGAGGCTTTTTCTATTCATGTTCTCTTCTTTTTAGCTTGACTAAATTTTATTTAAGTTTGGTGATTATTGTTAATGATCATGAGTGACTAATGTCCAAATCTCTGGTTTGCTTTTTTCTGCAAATATATTTCCTGTTAAGTTTTCATAGTGCCAAGGCTAATGGATATATTAGAATGGTTATAGCAAGAGAAAAATATGATCTGAAATGATACATACATATCAATGTTCATTGCAGCACTGTTTAAAATAGCCAATATATGTAAGCAACCTAAATGTCCACTGACAGAGGAATAGGTAAAGATGTGATACATATATACAATGGTATATTACTCAGCCACTAAAAGGAATAAAATAATGCCATTTTCAGCAACCTGGATGGGCCTAGAGAGCATCATACTGAGTGAAGTAAGTCAGAGAGAAGGAGAAATACTGTATAACATCACTTACATGTGGAATCTAAAAAGAAATTATATAAATAAACTTAGTTTCAAAACAAAAAGAGACTCACAGACTTAGAGAGCAAACTTATGGTTGTGGGGAGCAGGAAGGGAGTTAGGGACTTCGGGAAGGTTGTGTTCACACTGTTATATCCAAAATGGATAACCAACAAGGATCTACTGTATAGCACATGGAACTCTGCTCAATGTTATGTGCCAGCCTGGATGGGAAGAGGTCTTGAGGGATATTGGATACATGTACATGTATGGCTGAGTCCCTTTGCTGTTCACCTGAAACTATCATAATGTTGTTAACTGGCTATATCTCAATGGAAAATAAAATTTTAAAGTTTGGGGGAAAAATGATGGCTGAATAACTGTTTACTTCAAGAACTCACCTAGGGCCAGGGATTTTATTAACCTTACAAGAATACAAACTTGGTCAGAAGTTTTTGATGTCCATTAACTTGTAAAATATTTGTTGTTGTAGAAAATAAATATTTGTTATTTTGTTGTACAAAATAAATATTTGTTTAGCTCATGAACGGTGTATGTGGAGAAAATTAATTTGTTCTTTGGAGCTATAAATTAACTCAGCAGCCTTGGGCTATTTACTGTCCACTGTACATGCATGCATGCGGAGAAGGCAATGGCACCCCACTCCAGTACTCTTGCCTGGAAAATCCCATGGATGGAGGAGCCTGGAAGGCTGCGGTCCATGGGGTTGCTAAGGGTCGGACACGACTGAGCGACTTCACTTTCACTTTTCACTTTCATGCATTGGAGAAGGAAATGGCAACCCACTCCAGTGTTCTTGCCTGGAGAATCCCAGGGATAGGGGACCCTGGTGGGCTGCCATCTATGGGGTCACACAGAGTCGGGCATGACTGAAGCAACTTAGCAGCAGCAGCAGCAGTACATGCATGCATGGTTAGTTTACCCACAAAAAAGAGAAAGAATTTTATCATTCTATAATAGATTCTCCTTTGTCACTTGTGATCTACACACAATGTAATGCTCCATCTCTCAGTGACTAAAAGGACAGTAATCCAGGAATCAGGTCTGTGGCAATTTGATGACTCTCCTGTTGCCTTTGGATCTCATTTATTCTTTTTTTTTTAAATATAAATTTCTTTATTTTAATTTAAGGCTAATTACTTTACAATATTGTATTGGTTTTGCCATACATTGACATGAATCTGCCACGGGTGTACATGTGTTCCCCATTCTGAACCCCCTTCCCACCTCCCTCCCCATACCACTCTTCTGGTTTATCCCAGTGCACCAGCTTCGAGCACCCTGTATCATGCATCGAATTTGAACCAGCGATTCATTTCATGTATGATAATATATATGTTTCAATGCCATTCTGCCAAATCATCCCACCCTTGCCCTCTCCCACAGAGTCCAAAAGACTGTTCTATACATCTGTGTCTCTTTTGCTGTCTTGCATACAGGGTTATCATTACCATCTTTCTAAATTTCATATGTATGTGTTAGTATACTGTATTGGTGTTTTTCTTTCTGGCTTACTTCACTCTGTATAATAGGCTCCAGTTTCATCCCTTCATTAGAACTGATTCAAATGTATTCTTTTTAATGGCTGAGTAATACTGCATTGTGTATATGTACCACAGCTTTCTTATCCATTCATCTGCTGATGGACATCTAGGTTGCTTCCATGTCCTGGCTATTATAAACAGTGCTGCAGGATCCTCTATGACCCACCTCGCTGAATCTTGGAAATAAAAGCAAACATAAACAAATGGGACCTAATTAAAAGCTTCCGCACAACAAAGGAAACTATAAGCAAGGTGAATAGACAGCCTTCAGAATGGGAGAAAATAATAGCCAATGAAGCAACTGGCAAAGAATTAATCTCAAAAATATACAAGCAACTCCTATAGCTCAATTCCAGAAAAATAAACGACCCAACCAAAAAGTGGGCCAAATAACTAAACAGACATTTCTCCAAAGAAGAATACGGATGGCTAACAAATACATGAAAAGATGCTCAACATCACTAATTATCAGAGAAATGCAAATCAAAACCACAATGAGGTACCATTTCACGCCAGTCAGAATGGCTGCCATCCAAAAGTCTACAAGCAACAAATGCTGGAGAGGGTGTGGAGAAAATGGAACCCTCTTACACTGTTGGTGGGAATGCAAACTAGTACAGCCACTATGGAGAACAGTGTGGAGATTCCTTAAGAAATTGCAAATAGAACTGCCTTATGACCCAGCAATCCCACTGCTAGGCATACACACCGAGGAAACCAGAATTGAAAGAGACACCTGTACCCCAGTGTTCATCATTTATTCTCAATGTATACTAATATTCAGGGCTTCCCAGGTGGTGCTAGTAGTAAAGAACCCACCTGCCAATCCAGGAGACATAAGAGATGTGGGTTTGATACTTGGATCAGGAAGATCCCCTGAAGGAGGAAATGGTAACCCACGTCAGTATTCTTGCCTGGAGAATCTCATGGACAGAGGAGCCTGGCAGGCTACACAGTCCACAGGGTTGCAGAGAGTCAGACATGATTGAAGCAACTTAGCATGCATACACTAGAAGTCATATAGCATTTCTTCTCCAAAAAGCTGCAAAATATAGTATGCATTTTTAAGTACCACACGCTAAGAGGGCTCAAGGCATTATCACATTTGTTTCTCACTGCTTCTTCTGGCACTTAAAATAGTTGAAAATCCACTCCTTTTTGAAAGATGAAATTTCAAATTTAATCTTGATTTCCTGCTTTCATCAGAATTTTGTCTCTTCTTCTCCGTGAAGATATCTAACTCAATCCTATATGTTTTAATTATCAGAGTTTCTTGTCATCTTCTTTAAACTTTTTTGAGACAAACAAGTATATGGAAAGGAGGTAATAATCTCCTCTGGCAGAGTGTATGGGAAAAAGTACTGAGTATTTTGAATATGGGACTAGTGAGAAAGCACAGAATGTTTTCCATGCTATCACTTATCTGAGCTACTCTGAATTGAATCTACTAAAAATGTTGACCATGTCATCTAGCATTGGTTACAGTGGGAACTTCACTTCACACTGCCTCTTGCTCCTTTTGGCTTTCAGTTCAGTTCAGTTCAGTCGCTGAGTTGTGTCCTAATCTTTGTGACCCCATGAATCGCAGCACGCCAGGCCTCCCTGTCCATCACCAACTCCCGGAGTTCACTCAGACTCATGTCCATTGAGTCAGTGATGCCACTGAGCCATCTCATCCTCGGTCGTCCCCTTCTCCTCCTGCCCCCAATCTCTCCCAGCATCAGAGTCTTTTCCAATGAGTCAACTCTTTGCATGAGGTGGCCAAAGTACTGCTTCAGCATCATTCCCTCCAAAGAAATCCCAGGGTTGATCTCCTTCAGAATGGACTGGTTGGATCTTCTTGCAGTCCAAGGAACTCTCAAGAGTCTTCTCCAACACCACAGTTTAAAAGCATCAATTCTTCGGTGCTCAGCCTTCTTCACAGTCCAATTCTCACATCCATATATGACCACTGGAAAAACCATAGCCTTGACTAGACAGACCTTAGTCTGCAAAGTAATGTCTCTGCTTTTCAATATGCTGTCTAGTTTGGTCATAACTTTTCTTCCAAGGAGTGTCTTTTATTTCACGGCTGCAGTCACCATCTGCAGTGATTTTGGAGCCCCCAAAAATAAAGTCTGACACTGTTTCCACTGTTTCCCCATCTATTTCCCATGAAGTGATGGGACCTGATGCCATGATCTTCGTTTTCTGAATGTTGAGCTTTCAACCAACTTTTTCACTCTCCTCTTTCACTTTCATCAAGAGGCTTTTTAGTTCCTCTTCACTTTCTGCCATAAGGGTGGTGTCATCTGCATATCTGAGGTTATTGATATTTTTCCCGGCAATCTTGATTCCAGCTTGTGCTTCTTCCAGCCCAGAGTTTCTCATGATGCACTCTGCATAGAAGTTAAATAAGCAGGGTGACAATATACAGCCTTGATGTACTCCTTTTCCTATTTGGAACCAGTCTATTGTTCCGTGTCCAGTTCTAACTGTTGCTTCCTGACCTGCATATAGGTTTCTCAAGAGGCAGGTCAGGTGTTCTGGTATTCCCATCTCTTTCAGAATTTTCCACAGTTTCTTGTGATCCACACCATCGAAGGCTTTGGCATAGTCAATAAAGCAGAAATAGATGTTTTTCTGGAACTCTCTTGCTTTTTTCATGATCCAGCGGATGTTGGCAATTTGGTCTCTGGTTCCTCTGCCCTTTCTAAAACCAGCTTGAACATCTGGGTAGGGGATCAAAATTTCCCAACCTAAATGAGCCTCTGGCACATGGATTATTTTGTGGTAAAACAATCAAGGCCCACAGGCTCAGGAAGAAATTTTGACTTGCCCTCTTAACTGCCTAACAGAATAAAGGGCCTGTTCCTGGAATAAAGATATCACTGACTAAGATACCTATAAATAATATGGGCTGGGGGTGCTGGGGAACTCAAGACAGCACCTGAAGACCTCTGGTTCACTGTTTCCCATTATCTCTGCAGGCCAAGCAAACATTTGTTTATCAAATACTTGCTCTTTTATCTCTATGTGAATACTTTGAAGTCCCAAACTACCCCCCCCCCAATATATTCTTTTGTCTTTAGCTGAAGATGGTATTTAAGGTAAAGATTTCAGCCATTTTGGCAAATCATTCAGTTTTCTTGGATCTCTCCCATGTCTACGTATTATTAAACTTTTGTTTAATTTTCTCCTGCTTATCTGTCTCACATGATTTTAATTCTTAGACCAGTGAGAAGAACTTAGAAGGGTAGAGGAAAATCTCTTCTTTCTGACATGGCATTCTAACACAATAAAAATTATAAAATTAATAACCAGAAATCTCACTTTATAAGAACTGGGAGACCAGAAGGAGGAGCTCTCATGCCCTGTGATGATAATAGAGCCCAACAGGAAGAAGAATTATCCCTGTTTTTTCCCAGCAAAGGCTCATCCAATGAAAAGTCATGGAGGCTTTGTTTACCACGACCCTCCCAACTTGTTTTCCACTCTATAAAAGAGTTCTCCTTCCCTTGCTGTGGGGGGACTTTCACGTGGCTGGCCATGGTTGCAGACCCCAAACTGCAATTCTCTGCTAATCCTGAATAAACTCATTTTTCTCAGGAGAAATATCTTGCCATTTATTTATTTCAGGTCAATGACATAATGCAGAGGTTATCAGCCCAGCAACAATATCCACTCCCAAATGATAGCCCTCACATGGCAGCATCACTTAAGGGATTATTTCATCCACAGAACTGCAGCAGCCCTGTACATTCACCATTTCAGTCTGTGTTGTGAGCAGCTATCAGTGGAGTTATTATTTCCTTAGGGATGGGAGCAAATTTCACTTAAACATATTCTCCACTTTCAGCTTTATCTATTGGTATGTCTCTTAAAGTATAGGAAAAAATTTGAGAAAACTTGTTTACAGTCTTGATTTTTATATAGAAAAGGAAACATGAATTACAAATTAAGGCAGGAAGTAGAAATGAAACACTGAAATCAAGATTAGTTTAGAAAATGTAAGCAAACTGAACATGACAAGTAAAAAATAAATATATGATTCAAAGCCAAAAGCATTAACCGCTAATCTTGGCTTCATTTAACCAAACTCAAATTGTCACAAAAAACCATGGTGTCTAAGTATCATTTTTACAAAAATATATGGATATTACTAATTTTAAAAGTAAGATTATATAGATACTCTGAATTTATAAAAATATCTACTAAACAACTCACAAGTGGAAAAAGTAAGGCACCAAAATTGGCAACCACAATTATTATATTTGGGTTACATTTACTTATACATTTATACAGGCTATTAAAAGATCAGACTACCTCAAAATATCACCTTTTATTTTCTTTCAACTTGCTATCTTAGAGTACAAGGTGGCAATAACAGGAAACTTAAAATATTTACATTTGATGGTTTCAACTATTAGATATTTGTCTTGTGTTACCAAATATCTTGTTATTCTTATTTAACAAGCTTCACAATTATTATGATACAGATCTTATTATGCCATGCTTAACAATATTCCACAAGTGGGGGTATATCTAAGAGAGGATCAAATTCTTTGGTAGTTCAAAACATACGAATAATTCCAAATGAGGACCTCTCTTGTGGTCCAGTGGTTAAAGATCCACCTTCCAATGCCAGGGATGTGGGTTCAATCCCTGCCCCCATATGCCTGGGGCAACTAACGCCCTCGCCCAAGTACTAAGCCCATGCACTGTGAAGCCAGTGTGCCACAGTTAGAGAGAAGCCTGGGCATTGCAACAAAATATCGCATATGCCAGAACTAAAACCAGATGCAGCCAAATTAATAAATTTTAAATCTATAATACATAATACATTTTAATAAATAAATTAAAAATACTTCCAAATGGAATCAGGATTTGTCTCTAGATTTCAGGGTCTTACTGGCAAGATCCTAATGTCAGATACCACCTACAAACCTCACCTGGTGTGCTGAGATTACCAGATAGGGGGTGAAGTAAAGTGTCAGTCACTCAGTCACGTCCAACTCTTTATAAACCCAGGGATGGTAGCCTACCAAGTTCCTCTGTCTGTGGGATTCTCCAGCCAAGAATACTGGAGTGGGTTGCCATGCCCTTCTCCAAGGGGGTGAAGGAAGGGCTGCAAACAGCTATGTGCCCATTTACCAATCTGTATATGATAATCTAGTGCTTAAGGTCAGAGCTTCAACATCCCTGTCTCCATTTTCATGGAGACTTTTGGCTTAAATAGTCATACAGTCATATTTATAAATTAGAATGCCACATATTTATAAATCTAGAATGTTACAGCAAGTAATGATACCAAGATGCCATGTCTTAGGGTCACAAAACAAATCCATAATCTACAGTTTGTGGTTGTATCTGTATTCTAAAACAGCAGGTATTTTTTTCATCAGTGTTTCTGTCACTTAACTTGGTAATATTCTGTTGTTTACTTTCAATGGCAGGAGTTTTTATTTATTTCTTAAGTTCAGTCAGTTAAGTTGCTCAGTCATGTCTGACTCTTTGCAACCCCATGAACTGCAGCACGCCAGGCTTCCCATTCCATCACCATCTCAAAGTCATATCCATCGAACCAGTGATGCCATCCAACCATCTCATCCTCTGCCACCCCCTGCTCCTCCTGCCTTCAATCTTTCCCACCATCACAGGGTTTTCCAATGAGTCAGTTCTTTGCATCAGGTGGCCAAAGTATTGGAGTTTCAGCATCAGTCCTTCCAATGAATATTCAGGACTGATTTCCTTTAGGACTGACTGATATGGTATCTTTGCAGTCCAAGTGACTCTCAGGAGTCTTCTGCAACACCACAGTTCAAAGGCATCAATTCCTCAGTGCCCAGCTTTCTTTATCTTTAACTCTCATATCCACGCATGACTACTGCAAAAACAGTAGGTTTGACTAGATAGACCTTAGTTGGCAAAGCATTGTCTCTGTTTTTTAATATGGTATCTAGGCTGGTCATAGCTCTTCTTCCAAGAAGCAAGTATCTTTCCATTTCATGGCTGCAGTCACCATCTGCAGTGATTCTGGAGTTCAAGAAAATACAGCCTATCACTGTTTCCATTGTTTACCCATCTTTTTGCCACAGGGAACCAGATGCCATGATCTTCGCTTTTTGAAAGTTGAGTTTTAAGCCAGTATTTCATTCTTCTCTTTCACTTTCATCAAGAGGCTTTAATTCCTCTTCACTTTCTGTCACAAGGGTGGTGTCATCTGTGTATCTGAAGTTATTGATACTTCTCCCGGCAACCTTGATTCTAGCTAGTGCTTCATCCAGCCCAGTGTTTCTCATGATATACTCTCCATATAAGTTAAACAAGCAGGGTGACAATATACAACCCTGATGTACTCCTTTTCCTATTGGGAACCAGTCTGTTGTTCCATGTCCACTCCTAACTGTTGCTTCCTGACCTGCATACAGATTTCTCAAGAGGCAGGTCAGGTGGTTTGGTATTCCCACCTCTTTAAGAATTTTGCAGAGTTTGTTGTGGTCCACACAGTCAAAGGCTTTGGCATAGTCAATAAAGCAGAAATAGATGTTTTTCTGGAACTTTCTTGCTTTTTCGATGATCCAGCAGATGTTGGCAATTTGATCTCTGGTTCCTCTGCCTTTTCTAAAACCAGCTTGAACATCTGGAAGTTCACGGTTTACATACTGTTGAAGCCTCGCTTGGACAATTTTGAGCATTACTTTGCTAGCATGTGACATGAGTGCAGTAATTTGAACATTCTTTGGCATCGCCTTTCTTTGGGATTGGAATGAAAACTGATGTTTTTCAGTCTTGCGGCCCCTGCTGAGTTTTCCAAATTTGCTGGCATATTCAGTGCAGCACTTTCAGAGCATCATCTTTTAGTACTTGAAATAGCACAGTTGGCATTCCAGCACCTCCACTAGCTTTGTTTGTAGTGATGCTTCCTAAGGCACACTTGACCTCGCATTCCAGGATGTCTGGTTCTAGGGGAGAGATCACACTATTGTGCTTATCTGAGTTATTAGAATCTTTTTAATATAGTTCTTCTGTGTATTCTGGACACTTCCTCTTAATATCTTCTGTTTCTGTTAGGTCCATACCATTTCTGTCTTTTATTGTGCCCATCTTTACATAAAATATTCCCTTGGTATATCTAATTTTCTTGAAAAGATCGCCACTCCTTTCCATTTAATTTTTTTCCTCTATGTTTTTGCATTGATCACTGAGGAAGTCTTTCTTATCTCTCCTTGCTATTCTTTGGAACTCTGCATTCAGATGAGTATAGTTTTTCTTTTCTCCTTTGCCTGTAGCTTCTCTTTTGTTCTCAGCTATTTGTAAGGCCTCCTCAGACAACCATTTTACCTTTTTGCACTCCTTATTCCTGGGGATGGTCTTGATCACTGCCTCCTGTACAGTGTCACGAACCTCTGTCCATAGTTCTTCAGGCACATTTTCTATCAGATCTAATCTCTTGAATCTATTGGTTACTTCCACTGTACAATCATAAGGGATTTGATTTATGTCAATCCTGAATGGTTTAGTGGTTTTCCCTACTTTCTTTTATTTAAATTTGAATTTGCAATAAGGAGCTCATGATCTGAGCCACATTCAGTTCCTGGTCTTGTTTTTGCTGAATGTATAGAGATTCTCCATCTTTGGTTGCAAAGAATATAATCAATCAGTTTTCAGTATTAACCATGTGGTGATGTCCATATGTAGAGTCTTCTCTTGTGTTGCTGGGAGAGGGTGTTTGCTATGACCAGTGCATTCTCTTGGCAAAACTCTGTTAGCCTTAGGTCTGCTTCATTTTGTACTCCAAGGGCAAACTTGCCTGTTACTCCAAGTATTTCTTGACTTCCTACTTTTCCATTCCAGTCCCCTATAATGAAAAGGACATGTGTGTGTGTGTGTGTGTGTGTGTGTTNGAGAGATCACACTATTGTGCTTATCTGAGTTATTAGAATCTTTTTAATATAGTTCTTCTGTGTATTCTGGACACTTCCTCTTAATATCTTCTGTTTCTGTTAGGTCCATACCATTTCTGTCTTTTATTGTGCCCATCTTTACATAAAATATTCCCTTGGTATATCTAATTTTCTTGAAAAGATCGCCACTCCTTTCCATTTAATTTTTTTCCTCTATGTTTTTGCATTGATCACTGAGGAAGTCTTTCTTATCTCTCCTTGCTATTCTTTGGAACTCTGCATTCAGATGAGTATAGTTTTTCTTTTCTCCTTTGCCTGTAGCTTCTCTTTTGTTCTCAGCTATTTGTAAGGCCTCCTCAGACAACCATTTTACCTTTTTGCACTCCTTATTCCTGGGGATGGTCTTGATCACTGCCTCCTGTACAGTGTCACGAACCTCTGTCCATAGTTCTTCAGGCACATTTTCTATCAGATCTAATCTCTTGAATCTATTGGTTACTTCCACTGTACAATCATAAGGGATTTGATTTATGTCAATCCTGAATGGTTTAGTGGTTTTCCCTACTTTCTTTTATTTAAATTTGAATTTGCAATAAGGAGCTCATGATCTGAGCCACATTCAGTTCCTGGTCTTGTTTTTGCTGAATGTATAGAGATTCTCCATCTTTGGTTGCAAAGAATATAATCAATCAGTTTTCAGTATTAACCATCTGGTGATGTCCATGTGTAGAGTCTTCTCTTGTGTTGCTGGGAGAGGGTGTTTGCTATGACCAGTGCATTCTCTTGGCAAAACTCTGTTAGCCTTAGGTCTGCTTCATTTTGTACTCCAAGGGCAAACTTGCCTGTTACTCCAAGTATTTCTTGACTTCCTACTTTTCCATTCCAGTCCCCTATAATGAAAAGGACACATGTGTGTGTGTGTGTGTGTGTGTGTGTTCAATTTCAGCTTCTTTAGCATTTGTGGTTGGGGCACAGTCTTGGATTACTGTGGTACTGAATGGTCTACCTTGCAAACTAACAGAGATCATTCTGTCATTTTTGTGATTGCACCCAAGTACTGCATTTTAGACTCTTATATTGACTATGAGGGCTACTCCATTTCTTCTAAGGAATTCTTGCCCCACAATAGTAGATATAATGGTCATCTGAATTAAATTCGCCTGTTCCGGTCCATTTTAGTTCACTTGTTCCTAAAATGTCAATGTTCACTCTTGCCATCTCCTGTTTGACTACTTCCAACTTGCCTTGATTCATGGACCTAACCTTCCAGGTACCTATGCAATATTGCTTTTTACAGCATCAGACTTTATTTCCATCACCAGTCACATCCACAAGTGGGCATTATTTTTGCTTTGGTTCCTTCTTCATTCTTTCTGGAGTTATTTCTCCACTCTTCTCCATTAGCATACTGGGCACCTACCAATTTGGGGATTTCATATTTCAGTGTCATATCTTTTTACCTTTTCATTACTGTTCATGGGGTTCTCAAGGCAAGAATACTGAAGTGGTTTGTCATTCCCTTCTCCAGTGGACCACATTTTGTCAGAATTCTCCATTATGACCTGTCCATCTTGGGTGGCCCTACATGGCATGGCCCATAGTTTCATTCAGTTAGATAAAGCTGTGGTCCATGTGATTAGTTTGGTTAGTTTCCTGTGATTGTGGTTTTCACTCTCTCTGCCCTCAGATGGATAAGAATAAGAGGCTTATGGAAGCTTCCTGATGTGAGAGACTGATTGTGTAGGAAATTGGGCCTTTTATTTCTTAGAAGAATGTAAAGTCAAGAGAAGGATAATATGGTAATAAAGTGAAATATCACTAATTCCAAAAGGTATATGTCCTTCTTGAAAAAAATAATTGGAACATTTTAATAAGAAAATAAAGCAATGTTCAAAGAGCTGGTTCTTATTTCCTAAGGCCTGGATTCAAAGTCATGCTGAATGTTAATGAGAAAATTGATACTAATACTCCCTGAAGTAGATACATAAATAGGAAAGCTAGGAAGTTTTCAAAAAATTAATGGAGAGTTTAAAAATAGGTAATAGGAATAAATTAATTAATGCACTCATTTGAAATGGCTTAACTCATTAAACAATTAAAAGTCCTCCTGGCTAGAAGCAAACAAGGGAAAGAAATTCCATGTTCTTCTAAACTAACAGAAAAGAAAAAAGATGCTTAAGTTTTCATTATCATGAATTTTAGTTGGTGAAAAATTTCAGAATAATGTATGGTTAATTTGAAATATCACAAATCATGCATACATTTTAATCACTCTTTTCTACAGTTTTCATGAATGTGCTTAATTTGTTGTGCAAACCTGAGTACATTAATATATGTCTTCTGGAAATAACTCTATCCAGTAACTACACACTATGCTAAGATTGATTATGCTTCTCCACGAATAGCTTGTAATGAAACAACTTGCTATTAGCATAAGAAAGTGCAACTTCTGTTGCAGAGTAATATGGCATGGATGGCAAAACTGTAAATTATTTTGAGAATTTATCTTCTGGATGCCCTCCCATCATAACAGTTTTTGACTTAACCCATTGCTGCTAGATTTTATTCAAAAAGAACTACAGATTCTCACAATTCAAGAACCTCATAATGTTTAATTTGGAGGATGATTTGTTCAATATAACTCCAAATACATGCTAAACATTAAAAAAAAAAAAAGCCCTCAAGAAAAAGTAAACTATAAGAAATTCATTTGAAATAAAAAGTAATCTAATTCTCTGATCATGAGGATACAAGAGGAAAAAAAGGCAGGGGAAAGAAAATAAATACCCATGCCTTAATCATCTCCCACAAGTACACAAAAAGCCAAAAACATTTTGGGAAATACCAGACTCGATGAATCACAAAATGGAATTAAGATCTCTGGGAGCAATATCAACAACCTCAGGTCTGCAAATGATACCACTCTAGTGGCAGAAAGAAAAGAGAACTAAAGGAGCCTCTTAATGAGGGTGAAAGAGCAGAGTGATAAAGCTGGTGTAAAACTCAACATTCAAAAAATGAAGTTCATGGCGTCCCATCACGTAAATGCAAATAGAAGAGGATAAAGTTGAAACAGTGACAGATTTTATTTTCTTGGGTTCCAGAATCACTGGGGATGGTGACTGTAGCCATGAAATCAAAAGACGCTTGCTCTTTGGAGGAAAGCTATGAAAAAATTAGAAAGCATGTTAAAAATCAGAGACATCACCTTGCCAACAAATGTCTATATAGTCAAAGTCATAGTTTTACCAGTAATCATATATGGATGTGAGAGTTGGATGTAAAGAAGACTGAGTGCCAAAGAACTGATGCTTACAAATTGTGGTGCTGGAAAAAACACTTGAGAGTCCCTTGAATGGCAAGGAGATCAAACCAGTCAATCCTACAGGAAATCAACCTTAAATGTTCATTGGAAGGACTGATGCTGAAGCTGAAACTCCAATACTTTGGCTACTCGATGTGAAGAGCTAATTCATTGGAAAAGATCCTAATGCTGGGAAAAATTGAGGTCAGGAGGAGAAGAGAGCAGCAGAGCATGAGATGGTTGGATGGCATCCTCTCAGTGGACTCAATGGACATGAGTCTGAGCAAACTCCAGGAGTCAGTGAAGGAAGCCTGCCACACTGCAATCCATGGGGTCTCAAAGATTTGGACACGACTGAGCAAATGAACAGCAATAGGGCAAACTACTCTAATACATGAAAGTTACCAGCAGGGTAGTATATTTTGAGCTATTCCACTGTGTAAATCATCAGATTTACCAGAGATGGTAACCTTATCTTTAAGAGAAATCTAGATATTAAACATAGGCAAATGTAAGTGTTGTCTAAGTGACTTAATTTACATTTCAAGAACTCTGTTTTAGAGTTACGAGGACAAAGGAGAGTGACATTTTTAGTCTTAAGAGTCTGAAAAAAAAAAAAGAGAGTCTTTGCATCTTCTCTTAGCATTCTTCTTTAGATTCTTTCCTGATTAAAGGGAGACTTACAAGTTAAGTTCTTAGGCCTTACTTTTATCTCTGGAGGATTTTGTAGAACTTCATTCCTGAGAGGCAGCCATTCTGTGATCATGAGGATTAGGCTAAGAAAATGGAAAATATGACCCTGAGCCCTCACTCTTCTCAGCTGTTAAAGTGACTCAAGTTCATATGTGCAAAACAAAGCCGTCCTTGTGTAAATCACTTTCTTTCGGGTATCTTATTACTTTCAGCTGAAGAACATGGCAAACTTCACTAACATGACAAGAGAGAGAGTTCATGGCCCCTGAACTCCAGTGATCTTGCTTACCCATTATGATGAAAGGAACTGAATTTGTAGATTTCAAAGGGCAAACTGCAATGATACACACTTCTGAAGGTAACTACAAGTTACAAAGAGAATTTTCTTTGACAACATGGCTTTAGCTTTTTCCATGTATATTTTCTTCAGAAAAAATGTATTCGCACTCTTTAGACTTCTCTACAACTTCAAAATAAGATACCTATCATCACAAAAGTTTCCTCTTGTTTTTTTTTTTTTTTAAACATGACTCAAGGGTGTCCATTAGAGAATTAATTTCCAGTAACCATGTCTCATATTAACAAGCAGGTAAAATATACGTGTTTTCTAGCTAAGGCTTAGTTGCTTTTTTTTTCCTTTCTAATGACCAGTTTTTAATTTGGGCCATTATCACCTTTCAAGTTTCAAAGAAGGAAAACCATGAACCACTGTTACTTACAAGTTTACCCTCTGCATGTTTTTTTCCCATACATAATAATTACTCACAGATTTTCCAAACCTGTTTGTCACTTCTTTCACTTACTTTTTACTAACAAATTTGATTTTTTAAATTGTTTCCCTCATATGGTCCGATGTCCCCTAAAAAGGATGAAGTCTTAATCACTCTACTTCCTTTTCACACATGAATCTTTATATCTTCTTTTCTCACAGGCCTATTTTTTAAACTGCTATCCAATTTCTTTCCTTTTTCAATTTTGTTTCTTGATCATTCAAAATGATGATCTTGAGAATGTCTTTCCATCACCCTGAGAGTGACTGAAAAACACAGTGTCAATCTTGCATCATCTTTACTCCGTAAACCACCAAACCTGCAATCTGCAGTTTAACAGGAGCTTGCTAAAAATGCTAGTGCCGATGGTGTCTTCTCTGTTTGATCACATGATGCCATTGTGCAAAGTGAGCCCTCCAGTTTCTGATTACTGAATGCCAGGTTGTATTTAGTTGAAGTTTGCCTCCTAGAAATCTACAGAATTGCCACATGGTGTGATACTCTAAATATGAGTCAGAATCACAGGACTGAAGGTGTGGAAGTCTCTAATGTAACCCAGACAGGGGAAAGACTCAGGCTCTTTATACTCAAAGAGAGTACACAGGAGTAGGGGGTGTCAGGTATGTGTAATCTGTATTGGTAACTGACAACAAAAATCCACACAAGTGAGTTTCCTTAACTGAAATCCACAGACAGAGATAAATTCTGAAAGGGGGTAACTTAAGCAACAGAATTCAATAGTATCAGATTAATTATAAGACTGGCCACTCAGCACATCTCAGAAAATATCTATGACAGAGTTTGCTCAGTCTCTTAAGCTGCCCACATTTATGGTGTCTTGAGGGCTAAGTGGCTTCAGTCATACCCAACTCTTACGCTATAGACTGTAGCCCAACAGGAGCCTCTGTCCACGGGATTCTCTAGGCAAGAACACTGGAGTAGGTTGTCACGTGCTCCTCCAGGGGACCTTCCTGACCCAGTTTCTGACTGCTGAATGCCAGGTTGTACTTAGTTGATTTTTGCTTCCTAGGAATATGCAGAATTGCCACATGGTGTGAACTGTCATATGGTGTAATCCAGGGATCAAACTTGTGTCCCTTACATCTCCTGCATTGGCGGCGGGTTCTTTACCACTAGACACCACTATTCTCGAGTATTTCAAAGAAATCATTTTGGTTCAAACAGAAAGAGACTGCAGGCTAATATATGGGAAATATATTACATTAAAATCTGAGTAACATCCTAAACATCACAAGTTTATAAGCAGAGAATAAAAACAAAGACCTTGATGTATTCTCTCCACTACCTGCAGAACTTTCCAGAACTTTCTGTGCCCTGGCTTGTGATCACTCCAATCCCTGGGCCTTGTTCTCTACCCAGTTTATCATTTTTTTAAAATCTATACCACGATGTGTTAGAAATAGTTATTTACCATGAGAACAGATTCAAGAATGAGATCTAAACTAAACAATCATGAAGTGAACTTACACAGTGAGGTACTTCGAACTGCTGGAATGTGACTTGTACTTAAGTAGCCAAAGAAAAGTTGAATTCCACTGGGCTACAGGTCCTCAGATATTCACCAAAACTTAATTTCAAGAATGTATGGGACAGAGAGTACTGTTACTCCCACAATATCCATTTTATCCTCCCTCTTTGTAAGAATAGGTCAAGTGTATATTCTTCTTGAAGCTAGATGTGGCTAAGTGGCTACCTTCTCACTGAGATGTGAGTGGATATGATATATGTAATATCCAGCTCTTATCCTTAAAAGAAAGGACATACACTGTTCATCGCAGCACTGTTTATAATAGCCAGGACACGGAAGCAACCTAGATGTCCATCAGCAGATGAATGGATAAGAAAGCTGTGGTACATATACACAATGGAGTATTACTCGGCCATTAAAAAGAATTCATTGAATCAGTTCTAATGAGGTGGATGAAACTGGAGCCTATTATAAAGAGTGAAGTAAATTAGAAAGAAAAACACCAATACAGTATACTAATGCATATATATGGAATTTAGAAAGATGGTAACAAATAACCCTGTATGTAAGACAGCAAAAGAGACACAGATGTATAGAACAGTCTTTTGGACTCTGTGGGAAGGGGAGAGGGTGGGATGACTTGGGGGAATGTCATGGAAACATGTATAATATCATAAAAGAAATGAATCGCCAGTCCAGGTTCGATACAGGATCCTTGGGGCTGGTGCAATGGGATGACCCGGAGGGATGGTATGGGGAGGGAAGTGGGAGAGGGGCTCAAGATGGGGAACACGTGTACCCCCGTGGCAGATCCATGTTGATGTGTGGCAGAACCAATACGATATTGTATAGTAATTAGCCTCCAATTAAAATAAATAAATTTAAATTAAAAAAAGAAAGGACATACTCTTTATTTCTTTTCTCCCATTTGATTGGCTGAGACACAGATATGGTGGTGATAAGAGGTTCTGAGCTACACAGATCAAACCACAGGTAATGACAGATGAGAAGATGTCTGAGCAACACTGTAAATTCTTGAACCGGGTTACTATCTTGTGGATCAATGTAACTCACCCCTGGGTGGTCCACTTTGGACTTTTACATAAATAAAAAATAAATATCTAGTTTAAATAAGAAATTACTATTTGGTGTTTCTTAAAGCAGTGAAGAAGTTAGGGTAGCTAAAGCTCTTTGCTATAACAAATATACTTAAAATTTTCAAAACAGTAGAATTTTGAATATCAAATCCAGAATGGATGACCCTTCCTGTTCTACACACAGACTCATTGTCTGGAGTGGGTACTCCAAGCAGTGACTCAGAGTTCCAGCATCTTTCCATCTTGTGGTTCCACTGAATTCCACATACGGGTTTCCACAGTCACTGGACCTATCTGCATCAAGCCTTAGAAAAGGGGCTTTACTGGGAGAGGACTGGGAGTGGCATGCATAGCTTCCACTTACATGCCATGTCTGCACCTCCCTACAAGTGAAGCTGTGGAGAGTAGTGAATAACTGAGAAAGAAGAAGAAACAGGTGTGTAAACAGTCCCCTGTGATCTGCCACGCATTCAGATAATCCTGGAGTTATTGCAAAGACATCTTAACAAGTAAACTTTTTGTTATATTTCTTACTTCCAAAGTTACCTTATTGCAGTGCTACCTGGCTAAGTCTTGAGGTAAAGAATTTTAAAGCAACATCTGACAATTTCTTATTTTAGCAGTTATTGAATATCATCCATATTTTTATGGTTAATCACCTATGACAATAGTGATGACAATTCCAGGAATCATACATGAGTCACAAAAATATTCTAAAATATTTAATACTGGTGAAAATCATTTTTGTCATGCTTGAATAACTCAGCTTAAGGGAATTTTGTCTCATCTCTTCATAAAATTCCCCTTGGGGATGCAAATAAGCTTGAAAAGTTTCAGTCAACAGTGTAAATTGAGAGTTTGTGTTAAATTAGCCATTGAAAACTGCAGTTTAGAATGAAATTACCATCTTAGCTATTACCACAGGGTTCCATAGTACATTTACAATGGCTATGTTTTGTAATAACATCATATTCAAGTAATTTATACATCTTTTTTCATTTTTAAAGTTAACTACCACGCTGCAGGAGATCTTAAAAAACCATGCATATATTCTACTTTTGCTTTATTTTTCAAAGCCCAGAAAATAATATGGCAAAAATTACCTATACTCTTAGGATGATAAAGCACAAAATCACCAGTAAGAAGACTGACAGTAGAAATTATATTCTCGCAGGCTCATTAATCTTGAAATTACACTTTGAAAATTATTTATTTTTATTAAAGCTAATATATAACGTGCTGGTTTCAAGTATACAGCAAAGTGATTCACTTATATATATATATATATATATACATACATATACATATATATATATATACACATATATATATAATCTTCAGATTCTTTTCTGTATAGGTTATTACAAGATACTGACTGTAGTTGCCTGTGCTATTCACGGGCCCCTGTTGTTTACTTATTTTCTATGTATAGTGTGTATATGAGTAGTTATTCAAACTCTGAATTTATTTCTTCCATCTCATCTATCTCCTTTGGTAACCATAAGTTTGTTTTCTATGTCTGTGAGTCTATCTGTGTTTTATAAATAAGTTCATTTCTAGCAAATTTTCGATCCCACATGTAAGCCCTATCATATGATATTTATCTTTCTCTGTCTGGCTTACTTCACACAGCACTGCAAATAGCACTATTTCATTATTTTTATGGCTGAGTAATATTTCATTGTGCATGAATACACACCACACCTGTATTTTCAGTACACATTACATACCACATTTTTTGCAATATGCATTACAATACTTATTTCTATATACTAACATGGATAATCTGAAATACAATTAGCAAGCAATTTCATTTCTAGTAACACAAAAAAGAATAAGATGCTTATGAATAAATATAATAAAATAAGACTTATATACCAAAAACTACAACACGTTGAAAGAAATTAAAGAAGTGCAGCTGAGAAGAGCTACCTCATGGCCAAGGTCAGGGGCAGGGGCCTAGAGTGCCAGGCTGCGACCATGCAGGAATGGCCGAGAGGAGCTACCTTGCATCCAAGGTCAGGGTGGCGGCTGAGAGGAGCCAACCCATGTCCAAGGCCAGGGGCAGCATGCAAGGACAGGGGCAGTGGCCGGGAGGAGCAACCCCACGCCCAAGGATAGGGCAGCGACTGGGAGGAGCAACCCCACACCCAAGGCCAGGGGTGGCGGTTGGGAGGAGCAACCCCACACCCAAGGAGAAGTGGCTGCGTGGTCTCAGGAGGGCCTAGAGGAGCCATTCCATGCTGAAGGTCAGGAAGGGCGGTGGGAGGAGATACCCCTCATCCAAGGTAAGAAGCAGCAGCTGTGCTTTGCTGGAGCAGCCATGAAGAGATACCCCATGCCCCAGGTAAGAGAAACCCAAGTAAGATGGTAGGTGTTGCAAGAGGGCATCAGAGGGCAGACACACTGAAACCATACTCACAGAAAACAGTCAATCTAATCACACTAGGACAACAGCCTTGTCTAACTCAATGAAACTACGCCATGCCCGCAGGGCAACCCAAGACGGGCGGGTCATGGTGGAGAGGTCTGACAGAATGCAGTCCACTGGAGAAGGAAATGGCAAACCACTTCAGTATTCTTGCCTTGAGAACCCCATGAACAGTATGAAAAGGCAAAATGATAGGACACCAAAGGAGGAATTCCCCACGTCATTATGTGCCCAATATGCTACTGGAGATCAGTGGAGAAATAACTCCAGAAAGAATGAAGGGATGGAGCCAAAGCAAAAACAATACCCAGCTGTG
>SJYX01005325.1:268412-333058 GCA_006410675.1 Oreotragus oreotragus
TAGATAGCATATTCAAAAGCAGAGACATTACTTTGCCAACTAAGGTCCGTCTAGTCAAGGCTATGGTTTTTCCACTAGTCATGTGTGGATGTGAGAGTTGGACTGTGAAGAAGGCTGAGCGCCGAAGAATTGATGCTTTTAAACTGTGGTGTTGGAGAAGACTCTTGAGAGTCCCTTGGACTGCAAGGAGGCCCAGCCAGTCCATTCTGAAGGAGATCAGCCCTAGGATTTCTTTGGAAGGAATGATGCTAAAGCTGAAACTCCAGTACGTTGGGCACCTCATGTGAAGAGCTGACTCACTGGAAAAGACTCTGATGCTGGGAGGGATTGGGGGCAGGAGGAGAAGGGGACTACAGAGGATGAGATGTCTGGATGGCATTACTGACTCGATGGACGTGAGTCTGAGGGAACTCCGGGAGTTGGTGATGGACAGGGAGGCCTGGCGTGCTGCAATTCATGGGGTTGCAAAGCGTCAGACACAACTGAGCAACTGAACTGAACTAAACTGAATAGAAATGGAAAAACATCCTATAGTCATAAATCGGAAAATACAGTTAACACAGAAATGCTATCAAATTGTTACACAGAGTCAGTACAATTCTTATTAATATTGTAGTTGCCCATTTTACACACCTTACAAGTTTATCTTACATGTTTTACAGAAATGCAGCAAATCTATAATTGTCAAAACTATCTTAGAACAAAATGAAAGTTGGCATGCTTACAACTCATAATTTCAAAACTTTTTATAGTTCTATGGTATCAAGACTACTATACGTTATGTGGTATAGGCATAAAGATAGATGTGTGTATTTCAGTGGAATAGATTTGATAGTTTAGAAGTGAGCCTTTACATTTATAGTCATTTGATTTTGAACAAATATGCTCAGGTAACTCAGTAGTGTAAAAATAGTCTTTCTGAAAAATTTTACTTGGTCAAGCAGATATCCACATACAAGTGATTTATCCACATACTAGTGATTAAAATTTTTTTTTCTTATATCATATTCAAAAACTAAATATAAATGCATAGTGAAAGTTTTAGTAGCTCAGTTGTACCTGACTCTTTGCAACCCCATGGACCGTAGCCCACCGGGCTCCTCTGTCCATGGAATTCTCCAGGCAAGAATACTGGAGTGGTTTGCCATGTCCTTCTCCAGGGAATCTTCCTGATTCAGGGAATCTTCCTGACCCAGGGATCAAACCCAGGTCTCCTGTGTTGCAAGCAGATTTTTTACCATCTGAGCCACATCAGAGTAGACATAAACGTAATAGCTAAAAATATAACCCTAAGAAGAAAAGAGAGGTATAAATACCACAGTCTTGAGTTTGGCAATGGTTTCTTATTGATGATGCTGAAAGCAAAAGAAATAAAAGAAAACTGCACATATATTCAATTTCTTCAAAATCAGAAATGTTTGGGCTTCAAAGGATACCATCAGTATAATGTAAACCAAACCTACAGTATGGCATAAAATATTTGCTAATCAAATATCTAATGTTACATATCTAGGACATATAAATAACTATTACAGTTCAATACTAAAAACACAATAACCTAACTTTAAAAAATAATCAGTGGATCTGAATAAACATTTATCCAAAGAAGAGATAGAAAGGACCAATAAACACATAAAGAGATGCTCAACATTGTTTGACATAATAAATTTTAGGAAAAAAAACTGTTAATTCTTAGTAGACATACAACTTGACTGACAGGATACTGAAGTATATGTCATATGGAAGAGTGGTTGGCTAAAGGGAAAATCACTGCTAAGTTGATGTAAACAGATTAATGATAAAATTTACTGCATCCAAAGTACACAGCACTTTACAGCTAATAGTATGGCACTACCACATCTTTATCCGCTCATTTGCTGACTGACATTAGATTGCTTCCCTATTTGGACTATTGTAAATAGTGCTGCTATGAACACTGGGGCTCATGTATCATTTTGAATTCAAGTTTTTAAAAATATAATTTTAAATACTTTATAACAAGCATAATTACAATCAAATTGCTCCAGGAAACTGTATCTTAGTTCTACTTATATGGGACTCTTGCCTTAATCAAGAGTGAGAGCAAAAGCAAGAGAGAAAGATTCTCATTATAAAGAGGGTGGATACTGTGTCAGCAAAGAAATCATGATTCTGCTAGTGATTCAACAGAAATTTACACTGCATGCCCAGGCCAAGACAAGGATATAAAGAGTATGAAACGGTCTGTGGACAATAAAGACAACACATGCAAGCATGCATGCATACTAACACACACATGCACACACACACACACATAAACACACACTTAAAACCAAGAATCTTAACACTGCAGGATTATACATGTCAGAGGAAGGGAGAGATGCTGTAAAAACATAGTGGAGACCTAGCCCGGTTTTGTGGGTGCCAAAAAAACTGAAGAAGGCAACCTCCAGGCTAAGAACTGAAGGATGCTTGGGTATCAGTCTAAGGTAAGAGAATTTCCAAGCTTATGTGAAAAGAGATACCACATAGTTCTAGAGACTGTAAGAAGTTCTTTCCACAATGAGGGTAGAGATTGAGGCAGGGATGATAAGAAAAGGAGCAAAATGAAAAAGTAGGAAAAGGTCTTACAGAAGAATTTATACTTCACTTAAAGTGAAGTGGTCAATAATTGTTCTAAAAAGCAGCACTGACAAACTCTGCTTACTCTTTCCTACACTGCTTACATATCACTTGAGATACTAAATTTGACATTATCTAAAATTTACAAGTGAGTAATGAAATCAGTTCCTATTTCAGAACAATAACAACAATTTTTTTTAGCATAAGTGTGTCTCAAATATTTCACAGGACATATTTATACTACAAAATGATTTGCTGTTTATCTGAAATTTAAATTTAACCTGAATGCCCTGAAATTTTAGTATTAAAATTGACAACCATGGTAGCAGGCAGGCAATCAAGGGAGAAATTTTTAGGATAGTGAACTTGCTCAAACTACCGCATAATTGCACTCATCTCACATGCTAGTAAAGTAAGGCTCAAAATTCTCCAGGCTTCAGCAATACGTGAACCGTGAACTTCCTGATGTTCAAGCTGGTTGTAGAAAAGGGAGAGGAACCAGAGATCAAATTGCCAACATTCGCTGGATCATCGAAAAAGCAAGAAAGTTCCAGAAAAACATATATTTCTGCTTTATTGACTATGCCAAAGCCTTTGATGGTGTGGATCACAAGAAACTGGAAAATTCTTCAAGAGATGGGAATACCAGACTACCTGACCGACCTCTTGAGAAACCTATATGCAGGTCAGGAAGCAACAGTTAGAAGTGGACATGGAACAACAGACTGGTTCCAAATAGGAAAAGGAGTATGTCAAGGCTGTATATTGTCACCCCGCTTATTAAACTTCTATGCAGAGTACATCATGAGGAATACTGGGCTGGAGGAAACACAAGCTGGAATCAAGATTGTTGGGAGAAATATCAATAACCTCAGATATGCAGATAACACAACCCTTATGGCTGAAAGTAAAGAAGAACTAAAGAGCCTCTTGATGAAAGTGAAAGAGGAGAGTGAAAAAATTGGCCTAAAGCTCAACATTCAGAAAACGAAGATCATGGCATCTGGTCCCATCACTTCATGGAAAATAGGTGGGGAAACAGTGGAAACAGTGTCAGACTTTATTTTGCGGGTCTCCAAAATCATTGCAGATAGTGATTGCAGCCATGAAATTAAAAGATGCTTACTCCTTGGAAGAAAAGTTATGACCAACCTAGATAGCATATTAAAAAGCAGAGACATTACTTTGTCAACAAAGGTCCATCTAGTCAAAGTGATGGTTTTTCCAGTAGTCATGTATGGATGTGAGAGTTGGACTGTGAAGAAAGCTGAACTCTTAAGAATTGATGCTTTTGAACTGTGGTGTTGGAGAAGACTCTTGAGAGTCCCTTGGACTGCAAGGAGATCCAACCAGTCCATCCTAAAGGAGATCAGTCCTAAATATGCATTGGAAGGACTGATATTGAAGATGAAACTCCAATATTTTGTCCAACTGATGCAAAGAGCTGACTCATTTGAAAAGACCCTGATGTTGGGAAAAATTGAAGGCAGGAGGAGAAGGGGATGACAGAAGATGAGATAGTCAGATGGCATCACCAACTCAATGGACGTGGGTTTGGGTAACCTCTGGGAATTGGTGATGGACAGGGAGGCCTGGCGTGCTGCGGTTCATGGGGTCGCAAACAGTCGGACATGACTGAGTGACTGAACTGAACTTAGTGACACAAGAGTGATAATGGCTGTGTACCTATATTCCAATGCCAGTTTGAATAACAGGAACCTTGTAACATTTTGAGAAATTTTAATGAAGCTCAGTTTGTCTACTATCTTTGACTCCCACAAATCCCTTTGAATATTAATAATTGAGAGGGTGGGTTGAATTGAACATAAGATCAAGAAAAATCATTTTCTTAGAAAAATAAAGATTCACATATAGGCAATATGAAAGATTAATTTTTTCTACATGGACATCTATAAATGTCATATAGAATATGTTATATATATATATATATACTACATCTTTTATTATAATGATAAAATAGAGGACAAGATGGTTGGATGGCATCACCAACTTCATGGACATGAGTTTGAGCAAGCTCCAGCAGGTGGTGAAGGAAAGGGAAGCCTGGCATACCACAGTTCATGATGTCACAAAGAGTCTGACACGACTGAGCAACTGAACAACAAATTACAAATTTCATTGCAAAAACCAAAACGTTATTTCTAAATTTGGTCACTAGATATCAAAACACTAATACACGTTCTTAAAAAGCTAATGAATATTTTTATCCATGAAATCCCAAACAACAATTATCACAGTTGTCAACATTTCATTAAACAACTTCTGCAACATATAATTACATTTACTGCTAACTAATTTTGGAAGAATGAGGCAGGCAAAGCATATATACACACTGCGTTTCTTTTTAAAGAAGAGTGTTTATTTAATCATCAAAAAAAGTTATCAAACATTTTTCAGTTCAGAGATACTGCGAATATATGTTTGAAACAGACTAACAATATCCCTGTCCTTGTAGAGTTGTCCACCTTTTGAATGAGTCAGACAAAATGCAAACAAAGAAACATGTGAGCCAATTATTAATGGAAAGTACTCTGAATGAAAGAAACAGATAATAGAGAAGCTGGTACAACAAGTATGTACTTTTTTTCTAAAATAATAATAATAATAAGCACAGTCTGGAAAATCCTCTGTGACAGAGGGGAAATAAGACAGGAGCAGAAAGGTGCAAAGGAGCCAGTTACAGCATCAGAAAGTTGGCATCATCTTATGAGGAAGAAGCAGCTTGTGCAAAGGGGCTGAGGCAAGAGAGAACTCAGTTCATCCAAGGAGGGCTCTGTGGCTTGAACATGGTGACTAAAGGTCTCCCAGGACTAGATGCAGGAGTTCACAGTACTAGCTTGTAGCAAAGGACAATGATCACTCTGGTGTTTAGAAGAGCAAGGAACTGAGCAAAAGAAGGACTGGCAG
The DNA here is from genome assembly GCA_006410675.1 of Oreotragus oreotragus. Classification (NCBI taxonomy): domain Eukaryota; kingdom Metazoa; phylum Chordata; class Mammalia; order Artiodactyla; family Bovidae; genus Oreotragus; species Oreotragus oreotragus. The sequence goes on from SJYX01005325.1 coordinate 273,942, forward strand.
ATGATTCAAAAAGTGCCTACACTGGTCTTGTTGGGAAAGGACTTGGGCTTGGAATAAGGACTTGGACAAAAAGAGTTGGAGAGAGGTGGGCAGGTTTGAGGAAAGACAAACCAGAGAGAATTTTTAGCTGTGAGAATAGGGTTCTGTGAAAAGTGTGGGCTGAGGTACAAATTGAGTCCCTGTCAGCATACTGACCATATTAACACCTAAGGCTGTAGGGATGGGCAGAACCATCTGAGGAGAGAATGAAGAAGAAAAAAAAGAGAAGTTCTAAGTCTAAACCCTGAAAAACAGAAGCTGAGGTACAGAAATAAGACAGAGCAAAGACAGAAGACACAGCTACTGAAGCCAACCTGTCCATGTTACAAGAAGGTCTGGGAGTTATTTCCGAATGGAAGAAAAACAGCTGGTTAGATTTTCCATTACTGTTCCTGGCTTTCTTCCTTCTTAATTGTGTGAAAACAAAGCATACCTTTTGTTCTTTCAATAGGATGACAAGAAAGGGAAAAGCAGGCGTATTAACATGCCCTAATCCTTTATCTCAGATCTCTAACAAGCTTTAATTAGTTTGCTAGTTGAGGGTTTCCTGAGTAAATGCAATTCTGTCACTTCCAAGCCATTCTTGTGCTTGGTGTAACAGATTTTTTTGGTCTTCAGCTTAGATAACATTTCTACATTATCAAAAATAGTTAAAACCAATTTTGTTAGTTAACCTCCTATGATTTCTCCCTGATATTTTTGAAATAGTGTGCATAAAATTTCAGAATTGTCCTGTTTCAAGAACATAAAAAAAATCATTTCTTTCTGACATTAATTTTTAAATTTAGCTTTAAATTCCATTTTCCTGTTTAAAATAGCTACACTCACTGAAATGGAAAAATACAAGAGAAAAAAATACTTTTAGGGATTGAGATTTTGCCAAACTGAAGAGTTACTGCTAAATTTAAATATTCACTTTTTCATAACCATTTAAGTGGAAAAATGGGTTTTCAGATTAACTTATTCATTTGAATGTTAAGGATTTTCTTTAGGTCATGTTTGCCGAAGAATTAGCTGATGCAAGCAAGAAAAGGAATGAATACTTGACTGTAAAAATATACTTGGTTATCTTCTGCTTGCTCTCTTTTCTCTGCCTATTTCACATAGGGAGTTCTCCCTTTCCCTCACCTCCAATTTGTTTCTTTACATTCCTGCCTTTTCACTCTGTTCATTCTTGGTATTGATGTACTATCACCTTCCATGTCACAGTTTTCAGCTAATGTTTCCCTTAGGAGCTGCAGATCTACTCAATCTGCTTAATTCACCTTAGGTCTTTTATTATGCGATCTAAGTCTCTCTCTTTTTCATCTATAAAGTGGAGTAAAGAAGATTGAGTTTACAAAGCTGACTCAAGGAGTAAGGAAAGCTGGAAATACCTAGCATAGTATCAGGCACCTAGTAACTACTCAAGAAACATTAGAGCCTTTCCCCCTTTTTCTTTAGAGGATCTAGGTTACCTGTGGCCAATTCAATACAAATAAGAAGAGCTCCACTAAGACCAGAACAGTGACGACTATTCAAAGCAAAGACAAGATGCTAATGAAAGTAATTTAGAAAGTTTAGTTCAGCAGCTGGGCCAGCCTTATGATGTGCGTCAAAGAATTACATGCAAGGGAAGCCAGGTTTGGCGACCTACGGGAAACTCCCCCAAATCTTTTTCCTTAAGAATGAGAAATCAATAAATTGAGATAGTATGTAAAGCACTCATTTCATAGTACCTTAAACTTCTCTTTTATCCTCTCCTAAATGGGATTTCTTTTACTAGCATTCACAAAACAGTCACTGTTTAAACCAGAAATTTTTGAAAGTAAATATTTTGATGGAAGATAAGGTAGTTGTATCATTCTAGTTTTTTTTTTTTCAGCAACATATTATTTCTTTATATTTTTAGAATTGGATTATAAGTTTCAAACCTCATTCAAGTTTTAAATCATTAAAATAATAAGCTTTCTAGACTTTTAGTAATAATACTAAATGCCAGAATAAATGGAATTACATTGAAGTTTTGAGCATATGTAAGTTAGAAATATAGCATTCTATTCATAATTAAACAAGTGGAACAAAAATGTCATAAATATTTTAGATAAGCATTCTACTACTACACTACCTCTTGAAAAAGAAAAAAACGGAGAAATTGGAAAACAAACTAAAAAAAAATAGGACCACTGAATATGAAATAGAAAAAAGTGAAACAAACTAGGTAAAACTAAAAGATCATCATATAGTCTTAGGTGTTTTTAAATATGGTTGCTCATTAGAATTGTATCTGGAACTCTGGAGAAAAGAACAATACCTGGGCATTTGTATTTTTCAAAAAATTACAAGATAATTCTAATATCCATCTGGATTTTAAAAACTGATTATAGATTTCTCCATTAAGTGGTAGATTTAGTTATATAGATTTCTATTATTTTCTGTTGACCAATAATGATACAGTGATAATAAAATGAATAATAATTACATAATCACAACAGTAAAAGATGTTTATCAGTTTTCACAATCAATGGCCAGACCAAAAAAAATAAATGACAACTACAATCAAAAGCCATAATGGAAGTATGATTAAACTAACAATATAACATATTTACATATATTTGAGGGCGTTAAATAGAGTGATGTGGTAAGTGGAAGTGCGTATATGCACATGGGCTCAACTCCCCAGCCAGTCTATGTCTTTTGGATGGTATATTTAATCCATTTATAGTTAATGCAATTACCAATATGTATAATTCCACTGTCATGTTCTTAATTGTTTTGGGTTATTTTGTGTAGGTCTTTTCCTTCTCTTGTGTTTCCTGCCTAGAGAAGTTCCTTTAGTACTTGTTGTAAAGCAAGAATTCTCTTAACTTCTGCTTGTTTGGAAGGCTTTTGATTTCTCCATCAAATCTGAACAAGAGTCTTGCTGGGTAGAGTATTCTTGGCTATAGGTTCTTCTTTTTCATCATTTCAAATATATCATGCCATTCCCTTCAAGTTTGTAGAGTTTCTGTTGAGAAATCAGCTGATAGCCTGACGGGAGTTCCCTTGTACGTTATTTGTTGTTTTTTCCTTTATTCCTTAATATTGCTTTTAATATTTTATCTTCGTCTTTAATTTTGACCCCTATGATGGGAATGTTGATGCGTTTAATGTTGCCCCATAGGTCTCTTAAACTGTCTTCACTTTTTTTTCATTCTTTTGTTTTTCTTTCTAAATTCTCTTTTGCAGTAGTGATTTCTGCCATGCTGTCTTCCAAGTCACTTATCCATTCTTCTGCCTAAGTTATTCTGTCATCAGTTCCCTCTAGTGTACTGTTCATCTCTGTCTGTTTGTTCTTTAGTGCTTCCAGGTCTTTGGTAAATATTTCTGCATCTTCTCCATTCTTTTTCTAAGATCGAGGATCATCTTCCCTATCATTCTGAATTCTTTTTCTGGAAGGCTGCCTATCTCCACTTCATTTAGTTATTTTTCTGGGAGATAACTTTGATCTGGAACATAACCCTCTGTCTTTTCATTTTGATTAACTTTCTGCAAGTTTTCATTTTGGTGACTGCGGGATGGTACTTCTTGCTTCTTCTGTCTCCCCTCTGGAGGATGAGGCTAAAAGACTTGTGTAGGCTTCTAGATGAGAGGGACTCATGGTAAGAAAAATTGGGTCTTGCTCTGGGGGGCAGGGCCACACTCAGTAAAATTTTAATCCTATTGTCTGCTGATGCCTGGGGCTGGGCTCCCTCCTTCTTAGATGTTGACCTGAGGTAACCCAGCCCTGGAGTCCACATAATGAATACCTCCAAGAGGAATCACATCAAGAGACACCTAGGACTGTGGCTGCCAGTGCTCCTGTCCCCTCAATAAGATATTGCTAATCCACACCTCCACATGACATCCTTCAACACTAGCAAGTAGGTCTGCTTCAGTCTCCTGTGGGGTCACTGCTGCTTTCCCCTGGGTCCTGGTGTGCTCAAGATTTTGATTGTGCTCTTGAAGAATGCAGTTTATACTTCCCCCAGTCCTGTGGAAGTCCTATAGTCGAACACCACTGGCCTTCAAAGTCAGATATTCTGGGGATTCTTAGCCCCTTTGTTGGATCCCCAGGCTGAGAAGCCTGTCGTGAGGCTCAGAACTTTCACAACAGTGGGAGAACTTCTCTGGTATTATTGTTCTCCAGTTTGTGGGTCACCCAGCAGGTGTGTGATTTTATCTTAATTGTGCTCCTTCTACCATTTTGTTGTGGCTGGCTTCTTTGTCTTTGGATATGGGTATATTTTTTTGGTGGGTTCTAGTGTCCTTCTGTTGATGGTTGTTCAACAGCTAGCTGCAAGTTTGGTGCTCTCCCAGGAGGAGATTTAGTTGTGTCATTCTTAATACAGTTGCATGCATGCTAAGTCACTTCAGTCATGTCTGACTCTTCGCGACCCTATGGGCTGTAGATGGACAGGCTCCTCTGCCCATGAGATTCTCCAGGCAAGAATACTGGAGTGGGTTGCCATGCCCTCCTCCAAGGGATCTTCCTGGATCGAACTGGAGTCTCCTGCAGCTCCTGCATTGCAAGCAGCTTCTTTACCGCTGAGCTACCTCTAAAACCATAACAAAGCCTTACTACTTAACTTTTACTACCCTGGGCTAATCAGAGGGGAACAGAGGCAGATGCTGTCTGTTAACTGTAAGTATATTTGTGGCAAAAAAAAGAAAAGTGAAATGATGGCATGCTGGACTCAATAGTTATTTCTTGCATGGTTGGTCCTAATGGTACACAAGGTAATGAGTGTTTGCCAAACACAAAAGACCTAGAGCTAAAGTAGTTACCACCATATCTATGTTGTATCCAATGATTTAAGGTCAGAAAAACATCATCCATCAAATTACTGTCAATTTCAATATTCTTATTTTGTTTTGTTACTTATTTTATAAAATTTCCTTATGAATAAAAATATCTGCAAACATAATTTCATGTTTTTAATACTACTTTAAGCCCACTCTAAGATTTGGGAAGAATTTTTTGGCTTTCATTTTGGGTTTAAAAGGATTCTACACATTGCTCAAGTTTCATAACTTTGTTAATACAGCTGGCCTCATAACAAAAAGAACATCACTCCCATCTGGTGGCAGACATCAAAATTTTGAACATAGTCTCAAAATAGAAATTAATCTTAACTCTAGATTAGACACTAGTCAAATAAATTCCTATTTCAAAAGTGACAAACACAATAACTGCCAAGTAATCCAACATATGACATCAATTCAAAGAAGTACTTGAAACATAATGAATTATTTTAGTTGTGGGTACCAAACATTAAAAAAAAGTACAACTTAAGTGTTAATATTACGGAATGAAAACATAATTGTAATAAAAACACTTTATAGCCTTTCAATTAAATATTAATATATGTCATATAGGTAAACTTCCCAAAGCATAACCTCATTCATTCAGTTCAGTTCAATCTCTCAGTCCTGTCCGACTCTTTACCACCCCATGAATTCCAGCATGCCAAGCCTCCCTGTCCATCACCAACTCCCGGAGTTCACTCAAACTTACATCTATCAAATCAGTGATACCATCCAGCCATCTCATCCTCTGTCATCCCCTTTTCCTCCTGTCCCCAATCCCTCCCAGCATCAGAGTCTTTTCCAATGAGTCAGCTTTTTGCATGAGGTGGCCAAAGTATTGGAGGTTCAGCTTCAGCGTCAGTCCTTCCAATGAACACCCAGGACTGATCTCCTTTAGAATGGACTGGTTGGATCTCCTTGCAGTCCAAGGGACTCTCAAGAGTCTTCCCCAACGCCACAGTTCAAAAGCATCAGTTCTTCAGTACTCAGCTTTCTTCATAGTCCAACTCTCACATCCATACATGACCACTGGGAAAACCATAGCCTTGACTAGATGGACCTTAGTTGGCAAAGTAATGTCTCTACTTTTTGATATGCTATCTAGGTTGGTCATAACTTCATGGCTTTTAATTTCATGGCTGCATTTCACCATCTGCAGTGATTTTGGAGCCCCAAAAAATTAAGTCTGACACTGTTTCCACTGTGTCCCCATCTATTTCCCATGAAGTGATGGGACCAGATGCCATGATCTTTTCTAGCATGGTTTTCTGAATGTTGAGTTCTAGTCCAACTTTTTTACTTTCCTCTTTCACTTTCATCAAAAAGGTCTTTAGTTCCTCTTCATTTTCTGCCATAAGGGTGGTGTCATCTGCATATCTGAGGTTATTGATATTTCTTCCGGCAATCTTGATTCTAGCTTGTGCTTCTTCCAGCCCAGCATTTCTCATGATGTAATCTGCATAGAAGTTAAAGAAGCAGGGTGACAATATACAACCTTGACGTACTCCTTTTCCTATTGGGAACCAGTCTGTTGTTCCATGTCCAGTTCTAACTGTTGCTTCCTGACCTGCATAAAGGTTTCTCAAGAGGCAGGTCAGGTGGTCTGGTATTCCCATCTCTTTCAGAATTTTCCACAGTTTTTTGTGACCCACACAGTCAAAGGTTTGGCATAGTCAACAAAGCAGAAATAGATATTTTTCTGGAACTCTCTTGCTTTTTCCATGATCCAGCAGATGTTGGCAATTTGATCTCTGGTTCCTCTGCCTTTTCTGAAACCAGCTTGAATATCAGGAAGTTCATGGTTCATGTATTGCTGAAGCCTGGCTTGGAGAATTTTGAGCATTACTTTACCAGCATGTGAGATGAGTGCAATTGTGCAATAGTCTGAGCATTCTTTGGCATTGCCTTTCTTTGGAATTGGAATGAAAACTGACCTTTTCCAGTCCTGTGGCCACTGCTGAGTTTTTCAAATTTGCTGGCATATTGAGTGCAGCACTTTCACAGCATCATCTTTCAGGATCTGAAATAGCTCAACTGGAATGCCATCACCTCCACTAGCTTTGTTCGTAGTGATGCTTTCTAAGGCCCACTAGACTTCACATTCCAGGATGTCTGGCTCTAGGTGAGTGATCACACCATTGTGATTATCTGGGTCATGAAGATCTTTTTTGTACAGTTCTTCTGTGTATTCTTGCCACCTCTTCTTAATATCTTCTGCTTCTGTTACGTCCGTACCATTTCTGTCCTTTATCAACCTCATCTTTGCATGAAATGTTGGTACCTCTAATTTTTTTGAAGAGATCTCATTACATGTATTCAAATCTTATTTTTAATATATGTTATATTTTCTTTCACAAGGAAAGATATGGAGGTTTTAAATAAAGTTACAATTTTAAAGTTAACTTTCAGTTCAGTTCAGTCGCTCAGTCGTGTCCAACTCTTTGCAACTGAACTGAACTTATTCAGCCACAAAACCTCTAATAAAGACAGATAAACATTTTTCAAAGTCAGAAAAATAGCATTTAAAAATTAAAATGGGAATTCGTATTTTAAAAAGAAAAACAGGAAAATATTTAGAAACAAGTTAACCACATTACACCTAAATTTGATCAAATAAATAAATAAGCTTATTAGAATTCCCATCGTTTGCTTTTAGTACATTCTTCACTTTCACACAGTTGTAATCCTCTGACAAAGATGAATAATCAACTTATTACAACATTACAGTATCACCATGGAACCTTCCAAATGCATTAATCTTCGAATCTCAATAATAAAACATGAATTAAGGTAGTTTCAATACTGATATTTTCTGGACAGATGGAGAAAGGATACAATGAGAGACTTCATTTCATACTTTTTTTCTTTAGGTAAATTCATATACAAAATATTTTGTAAACAGTATAAGACAGAGTATCAGTTCAGTTCAGTCACTCAGCCATGTCCAACTCTTTGCGAGCCCATGAATCGCAGCACACCAGGCCTCCCTGTCCATCACCAACTCCCGGAGTTCACTCAAACTCACATCCATCGAGTCGGTGATGCCATCCAGCCATCTCATCCTCTGTCGTCCCCTTCTCCTCCTGCCCCCAATCCCTCCCAGCATCAGTCTTTTCCAGTGAGTCAACTCTTCGCATGAGGTGGCCAAAGTACTGGAGTTTCAGCTTTAGCATCATTCCTTCCAAAGTACACCCAGGACTGATGTCCTTTAGAATGGACTGGTATGATATAACATAAAAAGACACATACTGACTTAATTCTCAGAAGTTACTTCATTTCTGAGTATCAGTTTATTTCTCTAATCACTTTCCAATTTTAAATTATCTATATTTAAATCTAAATCTGTTTCCCTGATTTTAAATGCACAGAAGAATTTAACTATTGTTGTGAGTCACACAGAGGTAATTCCTGTATAAGGACTAATACCAAAAGGTGGGTAAATTTTTTTTAATTTTGAAATAATATTTTAAGATATAATGTTCTAATTATTTAGCTTTTGAGATAAGTATTAACTTTTTGACTAAAGTTTAAAAAGATATAAATATAGAAGGCATTTAGAGCCCAATCTAATAGGGCCCCATGGACATTACTGAAAATGATACAGAAAAAGATTAAAGAGATATCCTCTTCTTGGGAGGTTCTTTCCCCATCAGGCCAATTTAGAACAGCTCATTAAACATCAATGGTATTCTTTTATCAGATGCTTAGGGTTATTTCTTAAGTTGCATATTCATCTTTCTATAGAAAAACAAGGAACAAAATTCTAACAAATTTCATCCTGTACTATTGTGATGGCCTTAGCTTCATTATATTTAAGGCTGAATTCCAGTCATTTTATAAGCTTCTCCCTTAGTTATCTTTGATTAAATGTAAAACATAAATAATTCTTCTAAATCTACATTAATATTTTTTTTCTAAAGAAAATATCCAATGAATCCCTATTTTATACATGGCATCCAATTCCTATTAATAATTAATTACTATCAAGTAAGTCATATCTATCAAGTAATAAAGCCATTACTATCAAGCCAGTACTACCAAATAATAAAGAACATTGCATTAAGAGCAAACCTATATAACTATGAAGGACAGGGAAGCCTGGTGTGCTGTAGTTCATAAGATTGCAAAGAGGCAGAGACGACTTAGTGACTCAACAATAATATTACTATGAGAACACTGTCAGACATTTAAATCATTTTAATGGACATTTAATGTCTCAGGTACCACTTTAATATTCTCATGACGTATCCATAACTTACATATGAGGACAGATTAAGTAATATATTCAAACTCTGATTCACAATCAAGCCTTCCTAACGTCAAAGTTTGTATAAACATAATCACTACTTCAATGGTGTGAAAATAATTATAAAATTGCAATTTACAAATCTACAAAATTAAGGTAGATTTTGCATTGGAAGAATAATGGCCTTTTGTATATACTTTTTAATTACAAAGAGAATATTTACATTTTCATTTCTAACTGTTTTGCATAGACAAAACTGTTTTTGTATATTTATACTATATCTGGCTATCTTACCTTATTCTCACATTAATTTCAGTGGTACACAATAATATTAGAAAGATTTTATCTGTCCTGTTCCTATGTTTACATGACATATTCCTTTATCTTAAAAGCTTGATCTTATTCTTATTAAGGTTTTTATTAGAAAAGATTACAAAATTCTGTCAAATGTCTGTTTAATATTCCAGGATATAGTTTATTGAGAAACTAAAATATTTTTGTTTCCTGATAACAGACTGTCATTATATTCTTTCATTTCACTGCAGTCGCTCAGTCGTGTCCAACTCTTGCAACCCCATGAATCGCAGCATGCCAGGCCTCCCTGTTCATCACCATCTCCTGGAGTTCACCCAGACTCACGACCTTCTTCTGTGTTTTCATTTTCCTAGGTGTAGAGTTGCATGTAATAGTCAGCTATGCTTCTTTTAATCTCTCTTGTTTCTAGAGTTGTTTCTGCTTTCTCATTCATAATCTTATGTATTCTTTATATATTTTCCGTAATATGTGCCTGAGGGATTTATACTGGCCATTTCAGGAAGGAATCAGGGCTCCCCTGGTGGCCCAGTGGTTGGGAGTTGCCTGACAATGTAAGGGACAAGTAGTGGATTTCTGCTCCTGGAAGATCTTACACACTGCAGGGCAATTAAGGCACTGCCCCACTGCACCACAACTACTTGAGCCAGCACTCACGAGCTGCAACTACTGAGCCCATGTGCCACAACTACTGAAGCCTGAATGGCTCGAGTTCATGGTCTGCAAACAAGAGAAGCCAGCTCAAGGAGAGGCCCATGTAGCACAATCAGAGAGTAGCCCTCATTCTTCACAACTAGAGAAAGCCGTTGCATGACAGCAAAGACCCAGCACAATGAAAAATAAGTAAATAAATAATATCTTTAACAAAAAATAATCAAATTTTGAATTAATTTAACCCTTTGAACTCACTATTTTAGTGATTCCAGTTTTTGTGGTTATTAAATTCTGATTTCCTAGTTTCTTTTGATGTTCTTTTTCTAACTTGTTGAATACTTAGTTTATTTCTTGTTTTTCTTTAGGAAGAAAAGGCATTTAAAGCTAAAATTTTGTACTAAGCACAGCTTTTACTGGGTATGTATATTTTGTTAAGAAGAGATCATCTTTTTCATTAAGTCATATATAGTTTGCAATTTCTCTTTGCTTTTAAGAGTTATCTAAGAGTGCATCCTAATTTCCTAATAAATTTGCCAAATATAGTTTTTCCATTTCCTAATAAAGCTTAGTATCACAGAACATGGCCTATTAAAGCTTTTACTCTCTTGAATTTATAAAAGTTCAGGCATCTTTTTCAAGGTCTAAAATGCACAAGATGAATCTTTTCTCACATGAAATTGCATGATTTACATAATGTAAAATTTTTTCCAAAAGAATCTTGCCATTTCATCATTGTAAGTTAAACATGCACCTCATATACATTATGATAGAAATGACGTAAAGTTTTGTTTACTACTTTAAATAGTTACTGATGGTAAATTCCTGACATCATTTTTCTTATGACAGTGAATGAATTTTATTGAGAATTCCTAAACTTCTGGTGTTTATTTCAACTCTATCCAGCTTTATATAAACTGCAGGATGGCTATAGGCATATAGAGTGAAGTGAGTGAAGTCGCTCAGTCGTGTCCGACTCTTTGCAACCCCATGGACTGTAGCCTACCAGGCTCCTCTGTCCATGGGATTTTCCAGGCAATAGTACTGGAGTGGATTGCCATTTCCTTCTCCAGGCATATAGAGTCACCAGATATTTCAATGAATTTTATTCCATTCATAAAAGAGTAATATGTATTTGATTCATATGGGGCTTTGTTTAGGTTAGTTTTCTCTCTCATCTACACCTTTTGCTTTAAATGTTGAACATGGATTTTATATCTAATATTACCTTATCTCTCCTAAATCATTCATATGTCTTCCAAGGATCAACAATCATATTACTCTTACCCTTAAGATTTCATTCCAGGGGTGGAAATAGTGAGTCTTGATAACATCAGCATATTATCGTGAAACAATATTTGCAAAAGCCTGTCTTAAAAGTCACATTTTTGAGAGAATCATTTTTTAGTTTTTTTTAAATCACTGTAGGAACACTGTAAGAAAGGTAAGCCATTTAGATATTAGGAGACACTGGAAGGGTGTTATGAATAGTTACAGTCCTAAGTCACAGTGTGAAATTCAACAAGACTTTGTAAGTATTTTCCTGTATTACGTGAAAAAATATGAATTAGACTATTAACTGTCTTTATTTTCAACAATTATTTTTTAATCTATTGCCTTTATTGACAGAAGAATTTGAAATGACAGGATTGAAAGATATATGGAAAAGGCTGTAATTTTTAAATGTAATCTTAGATGTTTTGTTCTTTAGATAAGTCAAGAACAAATAAGTAAAGATATGAAAAATTTAAGAAATAAGAGTGTTTATGTGTAATATTGTGCTTGCCCATGCTAGATTCACTTATATCCTTCTCAATGACTTATACAGTATTGGCTTACGACCAGTGTGAACCTGAAATTCAACCATCAAGAAAAGAAAAATGGAGACTACATTTAATCAACACAAGGCACTATGTTCTAATTATTGCTTCATTTCATCTACATGATAAGGGTTAAATATATTGGCATGTAATCTGAAATGAAAATTCCAACGCTAGAATGAGGTAATCTGTGTTTGTAACCCAGCCGACAGAACTACATTTCCAAGCAGACCAACCACAAAGAACCTCCCAAACCAGGCTTTTTCAAGCTTTCTATGATGAAAGGTCAAATATATGTTATGCTAAAAGTGCATAAACCAAAGATTTTTAAAAATACAAGACAATGAATAACCCTAGAAATGTAAAGATAAAAAGCACAAATTTTATGATTAGCTTCAACATGCATAAAATTACTCTATAAAACTACCATAAAATTTTCAAAGCACTTACTTTAAATTCCTGTGCTTATTGCTGTCCAATAACAAATAATTCATGGATCAGTCTTAGTCCACAAACCACAACTGCAGCAGCCAACATACTCTCAAATCTGAGTCTATCAGTATTAGGTGTTTCTTGAATAAATTTGTATAGCACTAATAAGAATCATGACCACATTAAAAAAGGGCATAAATCTAATGAAATGTTTCAACAATTACAAACATGTCTACTTCCTAATCCCTAGAACCTGTGAATGTATTACCTTAAGCGGCAAAAGGGACTCTGCAGAAGACCTCAAGATCCAGAGTTTATTTTAGAATATCTGGGTGACCCTAATATAATCACAGGAGTTCTTATAAGAGGGAGCTTCCCTGATAGCTCAGATGGTAAAGAATCTGCCTGGAATGCAGGAGGAAGGAGGGTTAAAGTCAGAGGTCAATATATGATGGTAGAAGCTGAAGTCAGAGGGAGAGATTTAAAGGTGCTAAACTGTTGGCTTTAATGATGGAGGAAAGCACTGCAACTAAGCACACAGGTGCACGCCCGATGCTAAAAATAGGAACGAACTTCCTCCTTAAGGAACACATCCTTACCAACATCTTGCATTTAGGACTTTTGGCCCCTAGAATTGTATGGCAGTAGATGGGTGTTGTTTAAACTACTAAGATTGTGGTAATTTGTCATAGTGGCAACTGGAAGCATATAGGCATACAGACCTTGGTTCTGGGAAGTAGGGTGTTACTATAACAACTACCTGAAAATGTGGAAATGGCTCTGAAATTGATGTTAAGCAGAGGCTGGGAATATTTTGAGGAGCATGATAGAAAAAGCCTAGATTACCTTGAACAGAGAGTAAAATATGGATGTTAAAAGCCCTGCTGGTGAGGACTCAGAAGGAAGTGAACAGCACTGTAGAGTAAGCTTTTAGCATTTTAGAAATTATTGAAATTATTATAAATGGACAGTTAAAGGAGGGCTCAGAAGGAAATGAAAACATTTTATTATAAAATGGAGGAAAAACAATATTTGTTATAGAGTAGAAGAAAGCTTAGCTGAATTGCTTCCTATAATTATGTAGAAACCAGAGTTATGTGATGACCTTGAATATTTAGCTAAGAAGATTTCCAAGCAAAGTATTGAAGGAGTGGCCTAGCTTCCTCTTCCTGCTTATAGCAAAATATAAGAGGAGTTGGTGATGGACAGGGAGGCCTGGCATGCTGCAATTCATGGGGTCGCAAAGAGTCGGACACGACTGAGCGACTGAACTGAACTGAACTGAAGAGGAAAGAAACATATTGAGTCAAGAATTATTGGTACTTCCCTGGTGGTCCAGTGGTTAAGACTCCAGGCCTCTACTTCAGGGGGCATGGGTTCAATCCNTGCTGCAATTCATGGGGTCGCAAAGAGTCGGACACGACTGAGCGACTGAACTGAACTGAACTGAAGAGGAAAGAAACATATTGAGTCAAGAATTATTGGTACTTCCCTGGTGGTCCAGTGGTTAAGACTCCAGGCCTCTACTTCAGGGGGCATGGGTTCAATCCCTGGTTAGTGAATGTAAGATCCTGCCACATGCCACAAGATGCAGCCAGAAAAAAATTTTTTTTGTTAAGAATATTAAGTTGAAAGGAACCAAGACCCAGCGATTCAGAAATTTCTCAGATAGCCAGATTGCAACAGGTGTTAAAATTAGAAGTTTCAAGGAAAAGTGGCTGTTGAGAAAAAGTCAACTTTGTGTCTAGATGATGTGAGTCTGAGTGAACTCCGGAAGTTGATGATGGACAGGGAGGCCTGGTATGCTGCGATTCATGGGGTTGCAAAGAGTCGGACACGACTGAGCGACTGAACTGAACTGAACTGAACCTTTGGTTAGTGCTTTGGAAGGATTAAAACCTTGGTATGTTCATTCACACAAGGAGCTCTTGGAAAGACTGGACACGGGATTCATGGATTCCCTCAGTGATTTCAGCAGAGGACAAATTGGAGATGAGGTTATTCATGAAAGATCTACAAAGTATCTTGTTTTCTAATAGAGAAAATCTCAGATATATATAAGAGAGAACCACAGGTTTCTCAAGAATGCTATATCAATTGAAATACTGACAATCTGAACTGAAAAAAAAAAGAGAGATGAATTTCAAAAAAGCTGTTGTACTTTCAAGTTACACAGGCAGGAAATATTCAACTGAAAATACATGCTATCTTTCATGAAAAAAGAATAATGATTCTTAGAGTAAAGAACCAGGCCCAGAGGGCAGAGCCTTGAGCCACAGAGGATTATCACCAAGCTGTGAAATCTAATTGAGTTTGCCTAGTTGGAATTCTAAGCTTCTTGAGACTGGCAGCCCTTTTTTTTTTTTTTTTTTTCTTCCACATTCTCTCTTTTTATTTTTTTATTTTTATTTTTTAAATTTTTTTATAGCTTTCATTTTACTTTATTTTACTTTACAGTACTCTATTGGTTTTGGCATACATTGACATGAATCTGCCACGGGTGAAATGTCTGCACCTGTTATCTTATGCCTGTCCCACAATGCATTTTGAAGCTGTATGATTTGTTTTCTAATTTCACTGGTACATATACGGAGAGAAATTTTACTTGAAGAAGGAATATAACTAGAACCTTGATGATAAGCATGAGAGTGCTCAATTATGTCTAACTCTTTGCAACCCATAGACTGTAGCCTGCCAGGCTCCTCTGTCCATGGAATTCTACAGGTAAGAATACTGGAGTGGGTTGCCATTTCCTACTCCAGGGGATCTTTCCCATTCAGGGATTGAAACCATGTCTCCTGTATTTCCTGTACTAGCAGGTAGATTCTTTACTACTTCACCACCTGGGAAGTCCCTATCTAGAACCTTACTCATACCTAATTTAGAAGATTTAGATGGTGAGATTTGGAAATTTTTAGCTGATTAATTTTAGATGAGATTTTCTCCATATTCTAACCCTTTGAAAGTCTGAATATGCTACCTAAAAATGGCAAGAGAGACTTTTCAGATGTGATTTGCTCAAAGATCTTGAGATGACATTATTCTAGAGTATCTGTATGGGCCCAATATAATCATAAGGGTCCTTATAAGAGTGAGACAGGATGAGATATGAGGACACGAGCAGAGGTCAGTCGAGAAAGATTTGAAGATGCTGCACTGCTGGCTTTGAATATGGAGGAAGGGGCCAAAGAAGGGAATGGCCTCTAGAACATGCAAAAGGCAAAGAAACAGATTTCTACTTGAGCCTCCAGAAGGAATGTTTCTTTACCAATATGCTAACATTAGGACCTCTGACTTCTAGAACCATAAGATAATAAACTTGTGATGCTTTACACCACCAAGTTTACAATAATTTGCTATAGAAGCTACAGAAAACCAATATAAGTGATCTCTACCCAATATAAATGGTCTCTACTTAATTTGTCATGGCATTTCTCTACAAATATACCCATAAAATCTTGAATTTTAACTTTCTGAAATTCTTAGTTAATATAGCAAATAATATGCTTCACAAGACACACAAAAATTAATTTTTAAAATTTAAAAATCCAGAGGATGTTTTTCTGTTGATGGCCCTCATGTGGAAATGTGACAACATAAAAATGGAACGTTTCATCATTTCAACATGATGAATTTTCCCTTTTAAACTAAAGACAAAGTAATTCAATAAATATACTTTTCTCTTAAATAGTCAATAGAGTCCTTCCTAACTGCATTAGCATCTGAAAGCAAGCTAGGCATGATTTATTTAGACTTTGAATCCATTACTGCAAATGAGGGTCCCCTTCATCAAAGCCCCTTCTTTAATTATCTCATCAACTTAATTTCAAAAATCACATGAAAACTTTTGTAAAAAGCACTCCAAATCCTATTGAGAAGAAAAGAAAAAAAACTGCCCACAGTTGGGGCAGGAATACATATTAAGTAATTAGCAATGTGGCATGATTCATTCATGCTTAAGGATTTTCACGTTCTTCAGAAAGTCATGATATAATCGCAATAGAAATATACACAGGTTACAGTATTTCAGAGCATCTCTTACCTGTGTAACGAGCGGTTCCAAAAGCCTCTCCACTGTTAGGGTCCGGATTTCCAGACTTTTGGGGTCCCATTTTAAAATGATCGGTGAAGTTGCCGAAGTCATGCTCCCTACAGAAACACACATTATCCTTTAGAAATAATGATCACAGAAATAATGTGAGCTTAGGGGTTCAAAATGAATAGGTCACCAAAAGATAGAACACACTTGAAGATTACCTGTCTGGTTCAACCTCATAAAGTTAGAGCTAGGGAAATCAGAAAATAGAGCTATGTGAAGTAGTGATGTGAGGATCAGATTGAAAACAGGTATTTCTTAAGGGCACCTGTATTCATTAGGCAAACTTTTGGGGCCCAACTGACACTGAAACGGGTCACTCACTCAGTGTTTAGTACGCTTATCTACCTGCTATATACTGGGAAGGGGATTCCCAAGAACATACCTGCCAATGCAGGAGACTCAGGAGATGCAGGTTTGATCCCTGGATTGGGAAGATTCCCTGGAGGAGGGAATGAAACTCACTCCAGTATCGTTGGCTGGAGAAACCCATAGACAGAACAGCCTGGCAGGCTACCATCCATGGGGTCGCAAAGAGTTGGACACAACTGAAGTGACTCTGCACATACACACACATCTGCTGGGAAAGCCTTGGTCACTGCCCTCCAGTACCTGTGGTTTCAAGGCAGAAGTAGCAGAGGTTGGCCATAGTTATGCCTCAGTGTGGCCTGTGCTGTGATCAAGGAATACAGAGAAGGTCAAAGGAGAACTGAGGAAAGGACATCAAAGTCAGTCACCAAAGGAGACCAGCAAAGACTTTAAAGAAGTAAACTCATAAACTCATCATGACGATCAGATGAAAGACCCCAGGTCCTAACAAAAGGCTTCTTTGTTTTTGTCATATCATAACTGACCACTGAGGATATTATGCTTCCTGGAAGATCTGAGTTTTATTCTCTTAAATAGGAGAGATATCTTACAAAATGAGTTGCAATGATTCTGAAAATTAGCTTGCTGCTATTTACATACTCTCTGATTACTCACTGCATTTACATTCTTATCTCATGGGTGTCTGATAAGATTATTTATTTCATTCTACAACAATCCTTTTCTATCTAAGAACCACAGGTGTGCAGGTAGCAACCTTGCACATATCGAGCACATGATATCATCCCAGACTCAAAAGAGTAAATTAGACATTCTGTTAGGGGTGTGCTTCTCACTGAGAAGTTGACTGCTCTCTGATGAATATATTTTGACAACTAACCACTGGACAAGCAACCTTAGATTATGCAAGGTGAATCTGAATCATTTGCTTTAATACCGTCATAAATCAAACTGTTCATAGCTGTTCTCTTCTGAATCAATGTCCCTGCTCCATTCCACTCTTATAAATCAATGTAGATGATTATTTCTATTAGAATTAACACTACAAAAAAGGTCTCTCGCAAGAGACACATGTCTCTTTACTGCCCTGCCACAGCTAGTCCTTTTGCAAACAGACCTAACAAATTTGCTTCAAGAAAAAAAAAGGCGAAGATGCAGTATGCTGGTATTTTACCTCTCTCCAAATGCTATGTTTTAAATAAACTAAGCATAGCAATCCAACCATATAGACCGATTTAGACTTGGGTTCCTTCACAACAATAGTTGGCACGGATATGCTGCCTGTCCTCCAAAAACCAAAAAACACTTTATACATTTCCCATTCACACTACCAACTGCTACATAGCAGCTCTAACATGCCCAGAATTCTGCTGTTAGGCAGCACACCTTCCTGTGTTGTGAGAGGATGAAAATGCCAGATTTTTTCTACCCACACAGGATACCTTCATCCTTGCCAAAGCCAGTCCTACCTAAATAACCCAGCTCATTATTTTTGTTGTTGTTCGGTCGTTAAGTCACGTTTGACTCGTGATCTCATGAACTGCAGCATGCCAGGTTCCCTATCCTTCACAGTCTCTCAGTTTACTCAAATTTATGTCCACTGAGTCAGTGATGCTATCCAACCATTCATCCTCTGTCATCCCCTTCTCCTCCTGCCCTCAGTCTTTCCCAGCATCATTTAGGACACAATGATTTCCAGTCCCCAAGAAGTTTCCTGTAAAGTTCTTCCCAGCTCTCATGGAATAATAAGTGGCCGCAGTAACGATGGTGCACAACAGGGTCCTACAGGAAAGATGGCTGGATAACTAGCAGCGGCGTAGTGAACTCATTTTAACACAGTAGTGAAAGGTAATAAGTAGACTATGCAGAGAATCACCACTATTACATGAGCATGCTTGTGCATATAAGCTGGTGGAACAGGAAGGCACACAACATCTTTATCCATGTTCTGATGTATTACTAAAGAGATGAACAAAAAATGCTGATGTGAGAAATAAAGATGCTGGAATACTTACATTAGAGACACTAATCTACGTGCATCAAGCAAAAATGGGAGATGCTTAAAAAAGACTTCAAGGCAACTGTGAACCAAGAAGCAGAATTAGAGCAGAGCCTTGGGTCCTGAAGCTTGGAAGACTTATAAATCTACAACTGAAAGGACAAGAGTGACCAAGCAAATCGATGGACTCAATTTATTCCTTTGGGGATCAATCTTTTAGTCAGTTCTTTTGAAACAGGCAAAATTCAAGAGCAAAAGGCAAGAAAAGGTTATGTGGTATTAATCTGTTGAAGGGGAAAACCTAGTCATAGAAACGTGTTCTTCTGCGTGGAATAAGCAAATTGACTTCAAATAAGAAAGCAAGTAAACAAATGTGTTCAATCATACACCAGCCTCTCACATTCCACAGGAACATGTCTCACAAGCATATCAGGCATCCACACATTTAATTCAGACTGTTTTGCCCACAAAAGAGATTCTACGTAAAGAAAATATATTTTTTTCAATAATTTAAATTCAAAGAAAAATGACATATTACAGTTGCTTTTGGTAGGAAACTTAGAATATTAACTGGATACAAAGAGCAACAAAAGGGGTTGTAAAACAGAAAAGACAACAGCGTTGTCCTTATCCACACACCACTATTTTACAAGCCCCTGAACAAGCTCTTGGCAATTTATTTAATCTCTGAGAAGATATTCTTGAAAAGTGTCAAACTGCATATCCACAAAAGGTGATAAAACAACCTACATAGTAATAACTTAGATAACTTCAGACTTTTTCCATGGGGGTAAGGAAGAAGCACGTGTCAAGGTGTTCGCAGCCATTCATCACTCACAAGAACAGAAAACAGGACCAAAAGACTAACAGAGCAAAACAGGCTCCATTATGAGCAGCCAAAGGTCAAGTACTTTGTTAATCAGACATTGTTCCGATAAACAGAAAATCTTTTGAGGTGCCTGTGCCAAGGAGTGCCTTCAAATGACATATATGTTACTCTAACGCATAATCCACTGAAGATATTCCCCTTTCCAGATTTTCCTCGAAAAATGTCTTGGAGCCCTCTGCCTATACTTTCTGAGTTCTCACCATCCCTTCTATTGTTCTTTTGTAAAACAATGGTCCAGGACAACTGACAGTTACTCAGGAGGCCACCAAAACCTGCCTTCCCTCCATAGGACTCCAGCTTCAGGTTCCTTTCATGGATTTTTCTCTTTACCAATACTGAGTGAGCACTACTGCCTACAAACTCTGTGAGGCTTTTTTTAGAAGACAAGTTCTCTTTGGTTAACAAGTAAAGTCATGAGAAGTTAATGACTAATACTGTGTCACCTATCGCCATATGTAGGCTATTGACTCAGCTACCTCACCTAAGCTTCAGTTTCATCCTGTAAAACAAAAATAGTAACAGCCTTATATAATTTATGAATTTATCCTGAAAATCATGACATTGCATATGCAAATACTGATGGGTTTACTTCTTTGTCGTGTTTTTGTATGATTATCATCCTAGCCAGTTCAAGATGTCCATTAGGGTGGGAGCCAAGGCAAGAAGCTTTAAAACAAAGTTTTGGTGAGAAAGTGAGAGATGTGGAAAAGCGAGAAATTTTCTAAGTTTCCTCATGAATCAAGCATGAATACACTGAACTTACTGTTTCTTCTCTGAGTATTAGTAATACTGGCTAATGATCTAACATTGCTATTATCTGCCATTTACAGATAGGTAAGCTGAGACATGAAACAGTTAAGAGAGCTACCCAAGGTCACAAATTTTGAAACTAAACTGCCTGGCTTCAGGCTCTGTGCTCATAAGCACCATGAAGCATTATGTTTCACTTCTTATAAAGAGGAATTCCTAGGCTTAGGTCTATGCCAGCATCACCACAGTGCTTCTGAACCATGGAAGGGAGACAGAGACATAGACAAGAATGGAAAATCCAGGAGCTAACCACTTCTGGAGAATGAGAGAGAGAGAGAGCGAATGCAGAGGGACACAGAGGAATGACAGATGAGATGAGGGGGACACAAAGGGCAGGTGCCTTGATGCACATGTGGAGCCCATGGGAAATGTGCTTCACTTCCTGGTGAAGCAGAACAGTTTCCTTTAGCCACTTTGATCCCTGGTGCAAGAATGGGATGCTGATGGTGAGGCTGGGCCACCTAGGGAGCAACGTAGCACCTGGGCAAAGTCAAGAGAAAGACCTTATGATGAGTTATGCCAAGTAAACAGAATTTTGGTCCCCATGACCTCAAACCCTTTGTTTTAAACTTGCAATTATGTTATATTTCATGGTGAAGAGGATTTTGAAGATATAATTAAGGTTATTAATAAGTGACATAAGTGAAGTTGCTCAGTTGTGTCCAACTCTTTGTGACCCCATGGACTGCAGCCTTCCAGGTGCCTCCGTCCATGAAATTTTCCAGGCAAGAATACTGCAGTGGGTTATCATTTCATTCTCCAGGGAATTAATAACCTCCTAAAGGTTATTAATAACTGGACCTTAAAATAGGGACATGACCCTAGATTATCAATGTGGCCCCAATGCATCACTGAACACTTAAAAACAACTTCCTCCTGGCTGGGAGTAGAAGAGGCAATCATAGAGATGCAGCCGACAAAGACATCAGGTAGGGCAGAAGAGGGAGGCAGAGGGATCTAAGGTGTGAAAGGGACTCGACCCACCACTGCAGAAAGATGAAAACCATGACAGGAAATGTGGGTAGATTCTGGAAGCTAAGAGTGTACCCTGGTTGACCTCCAACAATGAAAGAGGGACCTTAGGTTACAACCACCAGGTACTGAATTCAGTCAAAACCCTGAATGAGGTTGGAAGTGAATTCTTCTCCAGTGCCTTCGGTAAGGAATTCAGCGCTATCAAAATCATGATTTCAGCCTTGTGAAATGCTAAAGAGAGGACCCAGACACATCTACCTGGGCTTCTGATCTTCAGCGAGTACAAGTAAGAAATCTGTGCTGTTTTTAGCTGCTAAATGTGTGGTCAATTTTTACAACAGCAATAGGAAACTATGACAGGTGGCTGTCATAGTTGTTGAATTTGTGTGTGTATCGTATCACCTGGAGGGAATGTTCATACACAAAGCAATCCAGACAGTTTCTGATTCATTAGGTCTAGGGTGAGTCTGAGAAACTGCTTTTTTTTTTTTTTTTTTTTTTCTTGCACTTGGAACCAGTGCCCAGATGATTCTACTGGTCCAGGAATTGCACTTGGAAAACCACTGCTGTGATCACGGTCCATGGCCATGCATGCCAGGAGGGAAGCGGTGATCAGGAAGATGTGGGATATCTCTGTGGAGATCCTAGGACCAGTAATAATAACACTCCTGTTATTACAAATACCACTGGGATCATTATATCAATACTTTCTGGATGGTATTTATGATTTTCCAATGCCTTGAAGTGATTCTCAATGGGAAAATGCAATGGAATACCAAAATCATTTCAGTTTTTTTAAACCACATGTACACCAACCTCCAACATCCCCAAAAGTTCTCAGTTTCCCCAGAAGATGCCTTTTCTAAGTAGTACCCCTGCCACCGGAGAAGGCAATGGCACCCCACTCCAGTACTCTTGCCTAGAAAATTCCATGGACGGAGAAACCTGGAAGGCTGCAGTCCATGGGGTGCTGAGGGTCGGACTCGACTGAGCGACTTCACTTTCACTTTTCACTTTCATGCATTGGAGAAGGAAATGGTAGTGATCCCTGTGAAGAATGTAAAGTAACAGTAGGAGAGAGCCATGCCCCATCAGTTTACCAAAATCAGAAATACAGGTCCAGGAATAATTGCTTAATAGAGAATAATGTTTCCAATAATCAGTTCCTAAATATTTTGATGTTATTTGAGGGCTATGAAAAAAAGTTTTCCAAAAATGGCTTCTGAAATATGATAGTAATTCTCATTTTTTATTGTATTAGTAAAGCAAGTTGCCTCTAACATTCTGCCCCTCTATTGTAAGAGGGACTTTTTTCTAGAGTTGAGAATGTGCATATGCATCTCAAACAGGAGTAGAAATTGAGAACCAAAAGCAGAGAAGGAGGCATCTCATCTGATTCAAAAACCCTCAGAGAATAAAAGGCACACTGCTTCCTAGCTGCATCAGCACCAGATCTAAACAGACAGTGACAGGTATTCAGCATTCTTCCTGGTGGTACCCTGGCTATGAAAATAACCTGGCTCCTAACTTGAACCTTTTTACCTGAAATCTCCATCAACATCCATACAGGACTGCTGTGAGGATTATATGAGTTATGTGTGTAGAACATTTGGCAGAGTGGGGAAGCATAGCCTAGATTCTTAGGATATGGTAGCTACCTTTGCTAATACTCCTGGCAGCAGCGGCGACAGTAATAAATGGTAGCCATATTTACGGTAGGAAATAAGCTGGGAAAGCCCTGATACTGATACTCCACGATTAATTTTGCTCAATTTCGCTCATTTCTTTTCCTGTGACTATAAGGAGGCAGTGTGTCGCCCATCACTGTCCTCGACATAATAAGCATTCAGAGTCCTTGCTCAGTGAACTGACAAGTGACCCAAGATGCAAGTTGCTGCTGCAATTAGAAGATCCATCACCATTTTTAATCCAAAACTGAGGTGATGTGTAATTTTCAACTGCTCTTTGCTGTTTGCAGTAGAAGAGAGTGGGGTAGTTATTTCTGATACTGTTAAAGTTTAACACAGCCCTCAAGTACTACATCTGCAAGACCTCTATGTATGGTAAGCTCACACCTTTAACAAAACACTGAAAGAAATACTGTTGAACAAAAGCATCATTCTAATAATTTCAAAAGGTTGTAATAATAATACATGTCTAAGCATAAGTGCCTGTAAAGTACACCTTAATATTTCAAGCAAATACTAAATAAGTACTAAACTATTAAATTCTCTTCACAGCCTCTTTTTTAAGTCTACCCAAATAAACAAAACATCACCAAAAAGGAACAGAAGAATAAAGCTCCACAGCCTAGAGGGCTGTCAGGATGACAAGTTTAGACTAATAATATATAGCCTAGAGCTTGCTGATTAAAAAAGAAATATCCATGTCCATAACTCACTGAAATGAGTTTTTACACTTACAATAGCATACTCATAAAATTTAAAACTATGTGCCGACTTAATAGAAATTCACTACTCCTGATATACGCTAACAGAAAGCCAGTAATTTGAAACTCAAAATGAAAACTAGTATCTGTCAAATTCACTTCCGTGCTTTTCACTACATTCATATTCTCGTCATTTAAATTCATTTTGGAGCATAAACAGACCCAATCTACTCCTAAAGTATGACTTGCTTTCCATTTGGATGTGAACATACGTGATATCCAGGTAGGCAGTGCTCAGTGTATATGCTGTTAGGTTTCCTAAGCCCTAACAAGGACTCGGTTTTTCTAAACAAAATATATCTGACCAAAGGTTAGCTAACACTGTTCAATCTATTATTCTTCCGCAGCATTTCAATTCTGATTTAGGTAGTAGATTCCAAAAACTGAAAATAATAACTGTTACTATTTCAGATAACATATTTTGAGAAATTATCTTTATAGTCCAAAAGTAACATCAAATTATTAAATAGGAACACATTATTTAATTGGCAATTAACTTATTCTCTGTCCTTCTAACCTCCTGTAAATTAGAAATCCATACACAATGATCATATAACGTTAATCTTCATAAGAATCTCAACATTTCATATTCAGGTTACAGCAAAATAACCATAAACTGCTCCCTTTATCTTTCATTTTGATGTATAATGCAGCTCAAACTAATTTTCTGAAACATTCCTTTTGTAGAACAAAGTAACTGCTTAACTCTCTTCTCTTACAATTTCCAAGTCTTTGTAACACAGCTGTCACTCTACTTTTTGACCATGGGCTGCTGGATCTTATTTCTTTACCAGGAGCCTACTACTGAAAACAGGTCTGGAATACATTATAACACAGGGTTTATGCCATTTCCCAAAGTTCCCATCATACTGTGCTCCTTCTCACCCTCCAAAATCCAGACACTGACATCTTCACATTGTAACAAACCCTAAATTGCTACTGGATTTACAGTCAGTAGCAAATGATCATACTTTTTTTTTTTTAACAGGCTCATTGCTAAGAAATTGACATTAGTTTTAAATAAGGTTATAAACAGACTTATAACTAGATTATAAACTCATTAATGCACAAATCTGTATAATAGCATATTAGAGCCTTCATAAATATATGATTAAATACAAATATATAAAATATGGCCCAATGGGAAGAACCCCGGAGAATGGAATAAGTAGTAAGTAGTAAGTACTACTTACTCCAGTATTCTTGTCTAGAGAATCCCCATGGATGGAGAAGCCTAGCAGGCTACAGTCCATGGGTCACAAGGAGTTGGACATGACTGAACAACAGACACACACATTAAAAAAAAAAAANGATGACACCACCCTTATGGCAGAAAGTGAGGAGGAGCTAAAAAGCCTCTTGATGAAAGTGAAGGAGGAGAGCGAAAAAGTTGGCTTAAAGCTCAACATTCAGAAAACGAAGATCATGGCATCCGGTCCCATCACTTCATGGGAAATAGATGGGGAAACAGTGGAAACAGTGTCAGACTTTATTTTTTTGGGCTCCAAAATCACTGCAGATGGTGACTGCAGCCATGAAATTAAAAGACGCTTACTCCTTGGAAGAAAAGTTATGACCAACCTGGATAGTATATTCAAAAGCAGAGACATTACTTTGCCGACTAAGGTCCGCCTAGTCAAGGCTATGGTTTTTCCTGTGGTCATGTATGGATGTGAAAGTTGGACTGTGAAGAAAGCTGAGTGCTGAAGAATCGATGCTTTTGAACTGTGGTGTTGGAGAAGACTCTTGAGAGTCCCTTGGACTGCAAGGAGATCCAACCAGTCCATTCTGAAGGAGATCAACCCTGGGTTTTCTTTGGAAGGAATGATGCTAAAGCTGAAACTCCAGTACTTTGGCCACCTCATGTGAAGAGTTGACTCATTGGAAAAGACTCTGATGCTGGGAGGGATTGGGGGCAGGAGGAGAAGGGGACAGAGGATGAGACGGCTGGATGGCATCATGGACTCGATGGACGTGAGTCTGAGTGGACTCCGGGAGATGGTGATGGATAGGGAGGCCTGGTGTGCTGCGATTCATGGGGTCGCAAAGAGTCGGACACGACTGAGCAACTGAACTGAACTGAACTGATTCCAATAATACTTCTGTTCCATTGGTTCTGGTCATCATTCTCCACTAATACCCAGGAAATAATCTGAAGTTCTTCCACTAGAACAAAACTATTGTCATTATTCCATCTACTCAAGATCTTAATGGATTCTATTCAACAATACGTCTCAATTCAAGTTTTGTATTTTTTTCAAAGTATTTCCATTTCTCTTTACAATTGCAAGGCTAGATTGAATGAATATTCCTTCCTCCTTTTCTATGGCTGATTCTCTTCTTCCTTTATAAGTTATCTATTTAACTCACTTGTAGATCTAGCATAAAATCAACCTCATACTATCTGTCCTGAGTAATTAGCTGTTCTTTTTATGGATTAATGGAAGGGCTTGCCATCAGACTTTTCACTAAGTGCAGACTGGTTCCAAATTGGGAAAGAAGTATATGGTCAAGGCTGTATGTTGTCACCCTGCTTATTTACGTTATATGCAGAGAACATCATGTGGAATGCTGGGCTGCATGAAGCACAAGCTGGAATCAAGATTACCAGGAGAAATATCAATAACTTCAGATATGCAGATGACAACCACCCTTATGGCAGAAAGCAAAGAGGAACTGAAGAGCCTCTTCAAGAAAGTGAAAGAGGAGAGTCCAAAAGCTGGCTTTAAACTCAACATTCAAAAAACAAAGATCATGGCATCAGGTCCCATCACTTTATGGCAAATAGGTGGGGAAACAATGAAAACAGCAACAGACTTTATTTTGGGGGCTCCAAAATCACTGCAGATGGTGACTGCAGCCATAAAATTAAGCTTGCTCCTTGGAAGGAAAGCTATGACAGATGTAGACAGCATATTAAAAAGCAGAGACATTACTTTGCTGACAAAGGTCTGTCTAGTCAAGGCTATGGTTTTTCCAGTAGTCATGTATGGAGGTGAGAGTTGGACTACAAAGATAGCTAAATGCTGAAGAACTGATGCTTTTGAACTGCGGTGTCTGAGAAGACTCTTGAGAGTCCCTTGGACTGCAAGGAGATCAAACCAGTCAATCCTAAAGGAAATCAACTCTGAATACTCATTGGAAGGACTGATACTGAAGCTGAAGCTTCAATAATTTGGCCACCTGATGCGAAGAAGTGACTCATTGGAAAAGACCCTGATGCTGGGAAAGATTGAAGGCAGGAGAAGGGGATGACAGAGGATGAGGCAGTTGGATGGCATCAATGACTCAATGGACATGAGTTTGAGCAAGCTCTGGGAGTTGGTGATAGACAAGGAAGCATGGCGTGCTGTAATCCATGGGGCCACAAAGAGTTGGACATGACTGAGTGACTGAACTGAACTGAAATTATAACCTATTGGCTACCCACTCCAGTCTTCTTGCCTGGAGAAGTCCATGGACAGAGGAGCCTAATGGGCTGCAGACCATGGGATCGCAAAGAGCCAGACACAACTGAGCAACTGACACTCATGCTATGAAAAGAGCTTCTTCATCCATAGCCACGGGAATATTTGGCAAGAGGAAAGCCCTTGTTTCTCAGCTCCCTCTGCTGGCCTGTCAGAAAACCACTCGTCCCCTTATCAACAGGGGTCCTGTGCTTCGTATGTGTGTGCTCAGCTGCTCAGTCATGTCTGACTCTTTGAAGCTTCATGGATTGTATCCTGCCAGGCGCCTCTGTCCAAGGAATGTTCCAGGCAAGAATACTGGCATGGGCTGCTATTCCCTACTCCAGGGGATCTTCCTGACCCAGGATTGAGCGTATCTCTTGTGTCTCTTGTATTCGCAGGTGGATTCTTTACCACTAGCGCCACCAGAGGGCTATTTTCTTGCCACACATGAGCTGATAGAGAAGTTAGATCCACATCAGTGGGGAAAATCTTCTCAAGAAGCCCAGTGCACCAAAAGATGAAAATAGAAGAGGAGCCTTCCCCATGATAAATCCAAATAAAATGGAGATTCTCCAGCCCACCTTACAAAGAAGTAAGCCTGAGATGGGCTCAGAGATGTTTATTCTGAAAAAGAGTCCAAGATGATTCTATTGGACCTCCTGGTTAGGATCCACAGGTTATAAAAGTTCTCTTTTATGTTTTACATTTATTCTGGTTGTTACAGGTCAAATTTATATCTGCTTTACAGATTTAGTAGAGGTGGGGAAAGGCTAAGCATTAACCTGACCAAATATGCTTGGTTTTTAAAATGGTACCTACAGCCTTGCTTCCTTAGGCTAAAAGCCCTGATTTTACGTGACCCTCTCTTCACAGTTCCTATCCTCCTGAAAAATTCTCAGAAACTAATCATAGCAATTTGGAGAGGCATTCAACACTGCATACGCCCAAACTTCTGAAGTCTTGCTGATTTCTTATCTTTGGTTTTCTCATTTCCTTTCCTTAAAGGTTTTGCTAGTAGCAGTACATTCCTTCTGAAGCCGGTGAGGAGTCACCCAAAAAAAGGTCATATCTCCCAACCTGCTCAAGCTATTTATTGTTCATGATGACCAGGAAAATGAGGCATGGTGCTGAATGACACACACAGCATCCTGAGCCCACAGTCCTGAGGTCTATACATCAGCCCTATCCCTGGCAAGAGAAGAGATCTGGGCATGTCAGCTCAGCGACTGAGAGGCTGCTTCTCACTGATCAGGGCTTGACTTATGCTCAAATCTATCAATATTTTACCTCAGAGCTGCTATGAGAAAAACAGTTTCAAGATTCCAGGTATACCCCTGACCTTAGCTAGATCCCTTGCAAATATATGGTCTTGGATATTTCCTACCAAGAGAAATAACTCAAAATTTGTCCCAATAACCAAAGGGTTAGTCAAAGTACACACAAAACAAGAGAAAAAGCATGTCTGTAATTTGCTTTATCTAGGAAAATATTATACACACATAATGTAAAAAGGAATCTGCCAGAACTGAAGAATAACATACCTGAAATGAAAAACACATCAGAAGGAACTAACAGCAGAGGAGATGATACAAACGAATGCATAAGTGATCTGGAAGATAGGAAAAAAAGGAAATTAGCCAATCAAAACAGAAAAAAAGAAAAGCAAATTTAAAAAATGAAAACAGATAAAAACCATCACAATATTGCAATTATCCTCCAATTAAAATAAACAAATAAAATTTAAAAATGAAAACAGTTTATGGGATCTCTAGGATAATATCAAGCATACCCACATTTGTATTACAGGGGTCCCAGAAGGGGAAGAAAGAGAGAAGTGGTTCAAAAGTGTATCTGATGAGATTGCTGAAAACCTCCTCAACCTGAAGAGGGAAACATACCCAGGTACAAGAAGCACAGGGAATCCCAAACAAGTGAGCCCACACAGACTTACACCAAGACATAATCTAATTAAAATACCTATCGTAGGAGTAACTGGATCTGGTATTCTTTCAGAAAGCATTGAATACTAGTTTAGAGGGTAGTTGAAAAGAACTGGAAATCCAGAACCCTGGAGTTTATCACAGTTATATTATCAAATTCTCAATGGTGTTTTTAAAATTGTCTTATAAAATAAGGATTTTTCTCTTGGTGGTATAAAAGTTTTCCCCCAGTTTGTAAGAAACATCTTTAGTCTTTAAAAAGATAAAGACAAAATGCTAAAGGCAGCAAGAGACAAACGCACAGTCATACAAAATGGAACCCCCATAAGACTAGCTGCCTTTTCTGCAGAAGGGCCTTTTTAGGCCAGAATGGAGTGGCATGGTATATTTTAAGTTCTGAAAGGGAAAAAAATTTAAACTAAGATAAGCAAGCTAGGATACTCTACCCAACAAGAATATCATTTAGAATTGAAGGAAAGATGAAGACATGCAAAAAATAAGAGTTCAATAGTATTAAATTGACCCTAAAAAAAGTTAAAGGGTCTTCTCTAAGAGGAAAAGAAAAGGCTACAAACAGAAGGAAGCCTTTATAGAAAAGGAAAAATCCCTCTAGTAAACACAAATATATAGTAAAGGCTGAAGAAGAGCAATCTCTTAAACAAGCTAGTACAAACATTAAAAGACAAAAAAAAAAAAAGTAAAATCAGCCATAACTATAATGAACAGTAAAGGGATAAATATAAAAATGTAAACTATGACATCAAAAGCATAAGACGTGGAGGAGGGGAGTAAAAGTGTAGATCTTTTAGACTATGTTTGAATTTAGATGACAGCCAGTTTAAAACAAGTAGATATAGTTAGAGGTCAACATATATGAATCCCATGGTAACCACAAATCAAAAATCTACAATAGATAAACAAAAACTAGAGAGAAAGGAACACTAGCATACCACCAAAGGAAATCATCAAGTCACCAGGGAAGAAGCTAAGGAAGAAAAGTACAGGGGAGAACTACAAAAACAACCAGAAAACAAACACCAAAATAGAAAATAAGTAAGCACCTACCAATAACTATTTTAAATGTCAGCAGAAGTGCTCCCAAGACAGAGGGTGGTTGACTGGATACAGAAACAAGGCCCCTGTATATGCTGCTTACATTAGAGCTGCGAAGAGATTCACCTCACACTCAAGACACAGACTGAAACTGAGGGAGTAGAAAAGATATTTCAAGCAAATGGAAATGACAAGAAAGCAGGGGTAGCAATATTCATATCAGACAAAATAGACTTCAAAATAAAGTCTGTAACAAAAGACAAAGAAAGACATTATATAATGATAAAAGGATTAATACAAGAAGAGGATATAACATTTAACATATATGCACCCAATAGAGAAACACCTAAATATGTAAAGAGCTTCCCTGGTGATTCAGTGGTAAAAAATCTGCCTGCATTGCCCAAGATGCAGGTTTAACCCCTGGGTCAGGAAGATCACCTGTAGGAGGGCACTGCAACCCACTCAAGTGTTCTTGCCTAGAAAATATCATGGACAGAGGAGCCTGGCAGACTCCATGGAGTTGCAAAGAGTTGAACACGACTGAAGTGACTGAGCATACATAAATATGTAAAGCAAATATTAACAGACATAAAGAAAGAAATTAACAATAATACAATAATAGAAGGGGACTTTGATACCCCACTTACAGTATGACATTTCCGGGCAGAAAATCATTAAGGAAACAATGGTTTTAAATGACACATTACAGGGTTGGACCCTTCATAGATACCAATAGGACACTCCATCCAAAACAGCAGCATATGCATTCTTTTCAAGTGCACATGGAACATTCTCCAAATGTTCCAGCTAAAATGGAGATTCTCCAGCCCACCCTACAAAGAAGTAAGCCTGAGATGGGCTCAGAGATGTTTATTCTGAAAAAGAATCCAAGATGATCTTCTGAAAAAGAATCCAAGATCCAAGATGATTCTATTGGACCATTTGATGTCTATTAAAATCATAATATCACATGCTAAACACAAGTTTCAACAAATTTAAGAGGATAGAAATTATACCAAGCATTTTTTCAATTACAGTATGAAACTAGAAATCACTTGGCTACTGAAAAACCAAAGAGTCAATGAAGAAATCAAGGAGGAAATCAGAAAATAGCTCAAGACAAATGAAAATAAAAACACAACTCACCAAAACCTATAGCATGAAGCAAAAACATTTCTAAGAGGTAGGTTTATAGAGATACAAATCTACCTCAAGGAACAAGAAAAGTCTCAAATAAACAACCTGAAGAAATTAGAAACAGAAGAACAAGCAAAGCTCAAAGTCAGCAAAAAGGAATAATAACAATCAAAGAGAAAATAAATGGAGCCAAAAAAAAAAACAAAAAATCCACAAAAGCAAAACAATAGAAAAAAAAACAATGAAATCAAGAGTTTATATTTTGAAACTAGGTCTCCCACATTGAGCTGAGTCACCAGGGAAGCCCAAGAATACTGGAGTGGACAGCCTATCTCCCTTCTCCAGGGGATCTTCCTGACCCAGGAATTGAACCAGGGTCTCCTACAATGCAGGCAGATTCTTCACCAACTTGAGCTAGCAGGGAAGCCCAATATTTTGAAAAGATAGACAAAACTGATAAACTTTTAGCCAGGCTCATCAAGAAGAAAAGAGAGACGATCTAAATAAAATAAGAAATGAAAGAGGAGAAGTAACCATCGATATCATAGAAATATAAATAATACTATGATAGAAACACAAAAAATACTAAAAGAATACTATGAAGATTATATACCAACAAATTGAACAACCTAGAAGAAATAGATTAATTTCTAGAAACATACAACCTTCTAAGACTGAATCAGGAAGAAACAGACAGTCTGAACAGATTGAATGCTGGCAATAAAATTGAATTTGCAAAAAAAAAAAAAATCCCAGCAAATGAACGTCCAAGACCAGATGGCTTCACAGGTCAATTCTATAAAAAAACATTTAAAGAAGTATTAATATTTATCCTTCTCAAACAATTTCAAACAATTAAAGAAGAAGGAACACTTCCAAACTTATTCTATGAGGTCACTATTACCCTGATATCAAAACCAGATAAAAACAGTACAAAAAAAGAAAATTACAGGTAAAAATTACATTGCTTAGTTTTCAGTTATTTGAAGGTGTTTCAGCTAGGCTTTTTTTTTTTTTTTTTAAGTTCAATTTGTTCAAAGACTATACCTTATGTAATTTGAATCCTTTGTGTACACAGAAATCTCTCCCTCACGGTGTCTACACGACTCCTAGGCATGCTCCATGATCTCTGCAACGTGGTCGCTCTTCAGATCTCCACTGGGCACAGCAGTTTCCCTACCTATGACTGTCATTATTCCTCCAAGCAGATCCTGCTCCAGTGAAGCTCTCCCAGAGATGACCATCACTCCCATTCCCCTGGGCTACCTGCTGTGAACAATGAGCCATGGAGCACCAGAGTCATGCAGTGTTCTAAAGAGGGATGAGACAGAATGAGTCCCTCTCTTTCGTGTTATGTTTTATATGAGAGATCTCAAAACAGGATTATCTTACATTTCTGTTCTCTAACAAACTAGATCCTCATAATAGAAATGACTGCTGGGGAGGTGGGTAGAAAGGGAAAGGAGAACATGGTCAAAGGTAAATGCCAAGTCAACAATGCTAGAATTTCCAGAATTTTCCTCGTGGACAAGGAGGGTCAGAGGTTGAATATTTATGCATTCTTTGATTTCACCTCTATAGTACAAGGAAGACAGGATCTCTGGAAAAGGATCGAGGTTTGTGTTTTAGCCGACTGATGGAGGGGAGCGGTTCCCTCTCGGTTCCCTGCAGGGCTGATGACCGGGAGAGCCCCGCTGCCCAGGCTGGGAGCAAGCCTGCTTCCACCTCCAGAGACGTTCACCAGGGGGTCATCTTCTCCTCCTCAGCGAGATCTTTAAAGTCCCCAACCTCAGAGTGACTGGGTCAGCTTCCGGGCTTGGTACATGCATGCCATGTAGATGTAAATGAAGCCTTTGCTCACTTGTAGATTTCTTTTTAGAGAGAAATTATAGAATGAGGTGGATTGGAAGAGGGTTAGCTTGGGCTTTCATGTGCTACTCACTGCAAAATGAGAAATTCCAGCAGGGGACCAGCCAGACGCTAATGTCCTCTCCTCTAATGTCCTCTCCTCAGAAACATGTTAAGACTTGTAGATTTCTTTTTAGAGAGAAATTATAGAATGAGGTGGATTGGAAGAGGGTTAGCTTGGGCTTTCATGTGCTACTCACTGCAAAATGAGAAATTCCAGCAGGGGACCAGCCAGACGCTAATGTCCTCTCCTCTAATGTCCTCTCCTCAGAAACATGTTAAGTGAAAAGCCCATGGGGGCTGGAAACTGTTGCTGAAAACACGCTTGGTCTCTCAGCACCCCTGAGAGACTGCTCTGTGGTCCAGTGGTTAAGCCTCTGCCTTCCCGTGCCGGGGGTGTGGGTCTGATCCCTGGTCGGGAGCTGAGATTCCACATGCGTCTCAGACAAAAAACCATGAAAACAAAAGCAATGTTGTAACAAAAACAATAAAGAGTTTAAAAATGGTCCATAAAAAAAAAAATCTAAAAAGCAAGCCCCACAATACCCCTTGAAAACTTCAGTAAAACTTCCTCACCCCACAGCGCTGCCCAGGTATCGTGCTTGACTCCTGTGGGCCCGGTGCCTTCATGGGATTGGGCCCCCGCCTGCTTGAGATCCAGCAGGTCTGTCNAAAAAAATCTAAAAAGCAAGCCCCACAATACCCCTTGAAAACTTCAGTAAAACTTCCTCACCCCACAGCGCTGCCCAGGTATCGTGCTTGACTCCTGTGGGCCCGGTGCCTTCATGGGATTGGGCCCCCGCCTGCTTGAGATCCAGCAGGTCTGTCTCCTCCGGGGAGTTCTGCAACGAAGTTCCGTCTGCACAGCTTGATGGGGACCGTCCAGCGTCAGCAGTTCTCTCACTGCCCAGAGGTCGGGCAGCTTCCTTGAACCTCACCTTGTCTTCACAGTTTATCAGGAGGATTAAATGGCCAGCATATAAAGCAGTGTCCATACAGGACACACACCCGCGTGTTGCACTGTTAGCCTGCTGATTGACCGTTTTCAGTGTTTTTATTAGGTTGGCCAAAAGCTTCTTTGATGTTTAAGTAAAAGTAAAAGACAGTTCTCATTTTCACCAAGAACTTTATTGAACTACGTATCCGTTGCTTTGTTCCATTACCTTCTGCCATTTCCCAGGCAACTTCATAATTCCATCTTCCGATGGAAGAGGGTTAGCTTGGGCTTTCATGTGCTACTCACTGCAAAATGAGAAATTCCAGCAGGGGACCAGACACACGCCAATGTCCTCTCCTCGGAAACATCTTAAGTGAAAAGCCCATCGGGGGTGGAAACTGTTGCTGAAAACACACTTGGTCTCTCAGCACCCCTGAGAGACTTCTCTGTGGTCCAGTGGTTAAGCCTCTGCCTTCCCGTGCCGGGGGTTAGGGTTAGTCTGATCCCTGGTCGGAAGCTGAGATTCCACATGGGTCTCAGACAAAAAACCATGAAAACAAAAGCAGTGTTGTAACAAAAACAATAAAGAGTTAAAAAATGGTCCATAAAAAAAAAAATCTAAAAAGCAAGCCCCACAATACCCCTTGAAAACTTCAGTAAAACTTCCTCACCCCACAGCACTGCCCAGGTAGTGTGCTTGACTCCTGTGGGCCCAGTGACTTCATGGGATTGGGCCCCCGCCTGCTTGAGATCCAGCAGGTCTGTCTCCTCCGGCGAGTTCTGCAACGAAGTTCCGTCTGCACAGCTTGATGGGGACCGTCCAGTGTCAGCAGTTCTCTCACTGCCCAGAAGTCAGGCAGCTTCCTTGAACCTCACCTTGTCTTCACAGTTTATCAGGAGGATTAAATGCCCAGCATATAAAGCAGTGTCCATACAGGACACACACCCGCGTGCTGCACTGTTAGCCTGCTGATTGACCGTTTTCAGTATTTTTATTAGGTTGGCCAAAAGCTTCTTCGATGTTTAAGTAAAAGTAAAAGACAGTTCTCATTTTCACCAAGAACTTTATTGAGCTACGTATCCGTTGCTTTGTTCCATTACCTTCTGCCATTTCCCAGGCAACTTCATAATTCCATCTTCCGAAAGCTCGTTGGCTTTTTGAGCAAAGAACTGTTCCAAGTGCCTTTTACAGTCTTCCAGGGAATTGAAATTTTTCCATTAAGAGAATTTTGTAAAGACTGAAAGGAATGAACATCCGGAAGTGTAGCGTCTGCTGGATACAGAGGATGAATCAGAACCTCCCTGCCAAGCTGTAACAGTGTGTGCCTGGTCACCAAAGAAGCATTCAGTCTTGTGTTGTCCTGATGGGAAGTTTTTTTTTTAATCTGTTGACTAATTCCAGACATTTTTCGTGGCCTGCTGCTTTCAGTTGGTCTCACTGGGAGCAGTACTTGTTGGACCTAATCGTGTGGTTTTCCAGAAGGAGCTCAGAGGACTCCCTGCCAGCCCCACCCCACACATCACCTCAGCTTTGCATGAAGACCAGCCTTTGATGTGGTTGGTGGCAGCTCATTTCGCTTGCCCTGGGATCTCTTCTGTTCCACACTTTTGTACAGCATCCATTTTTCCTGGCCTGGTGTTTTAAAAATGGGACATTTTTGTTATGTTTAAGTAGAGAATCACATGTGGAAATAAGGTACAGAAGGTTTTTTCCACTAAACTTACGTGGAACCCAACTAACAGCAGTGAGGGTGATCAAGCTGGTGCAAATGATTCTCAGTGCTCGCAAGGAACGTTTCGAGTATGGCCACCACCTCCCGTGTGGCCGTGCGGAGTAAGGGTGATTGTTCTCAGTGTCTCCGTTTGATGGATGTCAACTTCCAGTAGTCTGCTGAGCCGTGGAGCATCGTCCGTCCAGTGAGAAATCTCCAGCATAAAACGTCTCAAACCACTTTAGACACTTCTGATCGGTCGAGGCACCTTCTCCATACATGGCGCAAGTCTTTTTCTTTTTATTTCAGTCTCCTTCTTACCTTTCTCGAAATAGTAAAGCTTCTGTGTTTGCACGCTCAGTAAGATGCTGAAAATGCTGCTTTTTTTCCTTCCATCTTCAGTGTTTAAATGGCTGCACAGAATTTCACCGATTTTGATAAGTTTTTTTAATGTATACCGATATGACCGGGGAAGGCAATGGCACCCCACCCCAGTACTCTTGCCTGGAAAATCCAATGGACGGAGTAGCCTGGTGGGCTGCAGTCCATGGGGTCGCTAACAGTCGGACAGACTGAGCGACTTCACTTTCACTTTTCTCTTTCATGCATTGGAGAAGGAAATGGCAACCCACTCCAGTATTCTTGCCTGGAGAATCCCAGGGACGGGGGAGCCTGGTGGGCTGCCGTCTATGGGGTCACACAGAGTNACAGACTGAGCGACTTCACTTTCACTTTTCTCTTTCATGCACTGGAGAATGAAATGGCAACCCACTCCAGTATTCTTGCCTGGAGAATCCCAGGGATGGGGGAGCCTGGTGGGCTGCCGTCTATGGGGTCACACAGAGTCGGACACGACTGAAGTGACTTAGCAGCAGCAGCAGCAGCAGCAGTCATATAACTGGATCACTAGTATTACATTTTAAATCTAGGTGTCATTTTTGTTCAGGAAAAACTAAACTTGGGGTTTCCTTCAGCAAAGCAGTGAGGTCTTGATATTTGATTGCTGAGATCCATGTGGTAAGTTTTTTGTGAAGGATTGTACAAGCTCCGCAAGTTGGCCCACAACAGCCCTTAGGAAATATTTCTTCTCCTCACTGACCCAAATTGCCTTTTTTCCCTAAGGCCCAGTGTCTTTTCCTTTCTCTGAATTCCATCAGTATTCCATCTAATCAGAATAGCTAGTGCATAATATTTAATCTGAATACAAAGTGTCTTGTGTTGCTCTCTCCTTGTTTTATATAAATTTGTCCTCTCAAATACACTCAGGGATAGGGAATTTGCTCCCTTTACAATGATTAGCATGGTACTGAACATTTAGTAAAAATGCCAATTTCAAATCTCACAATCAAATACACACACTCACACACAAAATGATTCTAGTTAAAATACTAGTGCTTTTTTGCAAAAAGGGAGATTTTCTACTCAGAACACAATAGTTCAGATACCACTTATCTGAAAAACAGAACCCAAAGTGATTTTCTTCGCTCAGAATGCCTTCCATATTCTAGCAGAATAGGCAAATTGCACATGCTCCAATTCTCCCTTCCTTTATCCATTTATCCAACCATTCACTTAATCAGGGTAAGTGTACTAACCACCCAATGTGTATCATACTTTATGCTGATTGTTTAAGATGAAACGGGCTCTAATTCATCATATTTTAAAAGCAAGAACCATTCATCGAGCAAGGAGTGTTCAGAGTATGAACTTGGATGAGAATGGACACCTGTAAGGCCAGTGTCCTTCCATTTCACCAGGGCACTTGTATCAGGCAATAGGTAACCAAGAGCACCTTCAAATTTTGGATGCATTGGTCAAGCAATATTGAACAGTTTGTGCAATTGAAAAACAGGGAAAAATTCAACACCCTTTTGAACTGTTGCCAGAAAAATGCTCTCCAAAAAGTGAGCGAGAGTATGAAAAAACATTCAAGTAACCTTGAGACATACAGTGAAAAAGACAAAGTAATCAGAATATTAAGATATGATGTAAAGAAATGAATGCAGATATTTAGGTAAGAGCTATTTTAAATTGTTCAGTGATTATAAGAATACTTGTGTGTGTGTGTGTTAGGTGCTCAGTTGTATACGACTCTTTGCAGCCCCATGGACTATAGCCTGTCAGGCTCCTCTGTTCATGGAATTCTCCAGGCAAAAATACTGAAGTGAATAGCCATTATTCCCTTCTGCAAAGGATCTTCCTGACCCAGGGATCAGACCTGGGTTTCCCACATTGCGGAAGTCATACCAGGAAGAATACTTAACTAGTACTGAAGGATTTAATTTTTAAAGCAAGCTCAAATGTGTTAATATTTTATTTTAAAAGGGAAAGTTAAATCCACTGATGCGCTGTTAATGAGGAATTAAGTTGCAGGGATTCAGAAATGATTTAAGCCTAACACTGCTGCTTCTTTCAGTTTCCCATTTTAAAGTGGCTTATTCACCTGGTGTAACCACCAGGCACTGCTGTTCATCTGGTGGCAGTTTAGTAAATGGAAGATAATTCACCTGCATTGTGTTATTCCTGCCTCGTTCAACTGAATTACTAGATGTGAGAGGTCATAACACATTATAGCAATTATATCTGCTTACAAGTCTTTTGTTCTGAGGATTGATATTTCGGCCTCAGTGGTACTCATCATACATTCCTGCTGATAAATCACCTTATCAAGCTTGTTGTTAGAAAAAGTCATTTGTGAAAAGAGAAACTAATCCAGATTTCCTCCTGGTCATCTGAGGCATTTAATTTTGTCTTATGAAACAAAAAGTGCCTCAGGGGCTATGCTTTTGTAAAGACAAAACTAAAAGGTACAATGGCGTTCAGGACATGCAGATGGGCTCTGTTGAGTCTGCACATTTTGTGGCAGTACCTCTTTCCATTTAGTTCATCATATTTACATTTCACAGCAACTAAGTCTTCACAGAACACTCCTGGTCACTGGCCAAAGTTCATTATCATTATTAACAGTTTCATGTTTCTATCAGGAAGTCCTGCTATGTAGCAGTGAAAGGGAGACCTTGAACCCTGAGATGGACAAGATATGTATGAGAAAGTAACATACAAGGACACTAATTTGTGGTAACACATATATTATTAGCTGTGCTATCTTCTATTTGCCCTGAGATCAACATGATGATATCCCAATTTTACAAGAGAAGAGAACTAAAGCACAAGTATATTATTTTTTCCAAAGTTAATGAAACTCAGTCAAGATTTATTTCAAATTTGTTTTTTGCACCAAATAATGCCACTTCCCTAGGTTAAATACTATACTTCACAGGGGCCGGACAAGCTAACAAAATACACACAGAAGCATGTGGATAATAAATACTTAATAGGTTATTTAAGGTAACTAAACCATTTGGGTATCATTCCTGAGCTTCCATTTGTTCAGAGAAGACTAGACTTTTCTAACATACGTCTCTTGGGATCTTTCTCAGGAGGTAAGTGTACAGATCATCTGATCCAATATTGAAGTTTTCTGTCTCATGCAAGTTTGAAAAGACTTCCTCAAATATCTCATTACACATGGGTAACAACCATCTTCATTCTGGTGACAAGAATCACGTCAGGTGACCCACTGGAAAACTTATCAAAACATCTTCCCACCTTCACCTTCCTCCCAGTTTCCTTCTTGGAAGAGAGGGTTTGGTCTCTCTGTCCTATTCCTTCCTTCCCTGACTCCTAAGGCCTCAACTCTATCAATCACAATCTCTACTTTTTTATCTTTTAATTCATCCCTCTTAGGCGGCTCCTTTTAGTCAGCCATGTCCGACTCCTTGTGACCCTGTAGCCTACCACACTCCTCCATCCATGGGGTTTTCCAGGCAAGAATACTAAAGTGCGTTGCCATTTCCTTCTCCAGAGGATCTCCCCAACCCAGGGATCGAACCTAGGGTCTCCCGCACTGTAGGCAGATGCTTTACTGTCTGAGCCACCAGAGAAGTCCAGTCAGTGAGAAGTCTTGTCCAAGTAAAATGAAAATATAGAAGAAAAAAAAATCCCTCTCCATCCTACTCCTTTTTTGACATCTTCTACTTCCCTTTCCCTTCACAGCCTGGTTTCTTGACAGGGTGATCTGTAATGTTTGCTCTGTTTCCTCACTGACCACCCATTCCCCAGCCCACACAACCTGGCTCCTACCCTCACCATTCCACTGAAATTAGCCATACAAAGCTACAAATGATTTCCCAGTTGCTTAATTCAACAGACACCATGTGCTCCCCCAGCTTATATACTAACATTAGGACAGATGTAGAAAAGATTACTATGGACTTTGGACAAGAATGACAACCAAATTCATGCAGTGTCTCCTATTTTTATAATGGGTACTCATTTTGTTATATATAGACACTTATCTAGATATATCTAGGTAGAGAATGTATTTAAATATAGAAAAAATCTAAAAAGATATACATCATAATTTTAGCAATAGTTATGCTGGCATCGGCCTCAGTGGTACTCATCATACATTCCTGCTGATAAATCACCTTATCAAGCTTGTTGTTAGAAAAAGTCATTTGTGAAAAGAGAAACTAATCCAGATTTCCTCCTGGTCATCTGAGGCATTTAATTTTGTCTTATGAAACAAAAAGTGCCTCAGGGGCTATGCTTTTGTAAAGACAAAACTAAAAGGTACAATGGCGTTCAGGACATGCAGATGGGCTCTGTTGAGTCTGCACATTTTGTGGCAGTACCTCTTTCCATTTAGTTCATCATATTTACATTTCACAGCAACTAAGTCTTCACAGAACACTCCTGGTCACTGGCCAAAGTTCATTATCATTATTAACAGTTTCATGTTTCTATCAGGAAGTCCTGCTATGTAGCAGTGAAAGGGAGACCTTGAACCCTGAGATGGACAAGATATGTATGAGAAAGTAACATACAAGGACACTAATTTGTGGTAACACATATATTATTAGCTGTGCTATCTTCTATTTGCCCTGAGATCAACATGATGATATCCCAATTTTACAAGAGAAGAGAACTAAAGCACAAGTATATTATTTTTTCCAAAGTTAATGAAACTCAGTCAAGATTTATTTCAAATTTGTTTTTTGCACCAAATAATGCCACTTCCCTAGGTTAAATACTATACTTCACAGGGGCCGGACAAGCTAACAAAATACACACAGAAGCATGTGGATAATAAATACTTAATAGGTTATTTAAGGTAACTAAACCATTTGGGTATCATTCCTGAGCTTCCATTTGTTCAGAGAAGACTAGACTTTTCTAACATACGTCTCTTGGGATCTTTCTCAGGAGGTAAGTGTACAGATCATCTGATCCAATATTGAAGTTTTCTGTCTCATGCAAGTTTGAAAAGACTTCCTCAAATATCTCATTACACATGGGTAACAACCATCTTCATTCTGGTGACAAGAATCACGTCAGGTGACCCACTGGAAAACTTATCAAAACATCTTCCCACCTTCACCTTCCTCCCAGTTTCCTTCTTGGAAGAGAGGGTTTGGTCTCTCTGTCCTATTCCTTCCTTCCCTGACTCCTAAGGCCTCAACTCTATCAATCACAATCTCTACTTTTTTATCTTTTAATTCATCCCTCTTAGGCGGCTCCTTTTAGTCAGCCATGTCCGACTCCTTGTGACCCTGTAGCCTACCACACTCCTCCATCCATGGGGTTTTCCAGGCAAGAATACTAAAGTGCGTTGCCATTTCCTTCTCCAGAGGATCTCCCCAACCCAGGGATCGAACCTAGGGTCTCCCGCACTGTAGGCAGATGCTTTACTGTCTGAGCCACCAGAGAAGTCCAGTCAGTGAGAAGTCTTGTCCAAGTAAAATGAAAATATAGAAGAAAAAAAAATCCCTCTCCATCCTACTCCTTTTTTGACATCTTCTACTTCCCTTTCCCTTCACAGCCTGGTTTCTTGACAGGGTGATCTGTAATGTTTGCTCTGTTTCCTCACTGACCACCCATTCCCCAGCCCACACAACCTGGCTCCTACCCTCACCATTCCACTGAAATTAGCCATACAAAGCTACAAATGATCTCCCAGTTGCTTAATTCAACAGACACCATGTGCTCCCCCAGCTTATATACTAACATTAGGACAGATGTAGAAAAGATTACTATGGACTTTGGACAAGAATGACAACCAAATTCATGCAGTGTCTCCTATTTTTATAATGGGTACTCATTTTGTTATATATAGACACTTATCTAGATATATCTAGGTAGAGAATGTATTTAAATATAGAAAAAATCTAAAAAGATATACATCATAATTTTAGCAATAGTTATGCTGGCTGATGAGATGTTTGGTAATTCTTAAGTTATATATAATTATGTATATTTCCACTAAATATATATATATATTCACTATATGTATATATCTTATTATATATTTTCAAATTATATAATGGTCACATATACCTTATCTAAATAAATAACAATATATCACCTCAAACCCCTTC
The DNA here is from genome assembly GCA_006410675.1 of Oreotragus oreotragus. Lineage (NCBI taxonomy): Eukaryota > Metazoa > Chordata > Mammalia > Artiodactyla > Bovidae > Oreotragus > Oreotragus oreotragus. Next base: position 316,372 of record SJYX01005325.1, read on the forward strand.
ATGGGTCACAGCCTTGTTATGGTGAAGGGGCTTGCATAACTCAGTGAAGCTATGAACCATATCACGCAGGGCCACCCAAAACAGACTGGTCATAGTGAAGAGTTCTGATAAAATGTGGTCTCCTGGAGAAGGCAATGGCAACCCACTCCAGTATTCTTGCCACAAGAGCCCAATGAATAGAATGCAAACACGATATAACACTGGAAGATGAGCCCCCAGATCAGATGGTGTCTGCAGATGTGGGAAGGTACGCTATTAGGGAAGAGTGGAGGGCAATTACTAATAGCTCCAGAAAGAATTAAGGGGCTGACAAACGTGGAACTCACACTCAATTGTGGGTGTGTCTGGTGATGAAAGTAAAGTTTGATGCTGTGAAGAAAAATATTGTATAGGAACCTGGAATGTTAGGCTCATGAATCAAGGTAAATTGTATGTGGTCAAGCAGGAGATGGCAAGAGTGAACAGCAACATCTTAGGAATCTGAGTAAAATGGACAGAATCGGTGAATTTCATTAAGATGATCACCAAATCTACTACTGTGGACAAGAATTCCTAGGAGGAAATGGGATATCCCTCACAGTCAACAAGAGTCCAAAACGCATTACTTCAGTGCAACCTCGTAAATGACAAGTGATCTCATTCCATTTTCAAGGCAAACCATTCAACATCACAGTAATCTAAGTCTATTCCCAAACTGCATGCCAAAGAAGTTGAAGCTGACCGGTTCTATGAAGAGCTACAACAACTTATAGAACTAACACCAAAAAAGTTAACCTTTTCACCACAGGGAATTGGAATGCAAAGGTAGGAAGTCAAGAGGTACCCAGAATAATAGGCAAGTTTGGTCTTGGAGTACAAAATGGAGTAGGGCAAATGCTAACAGAGTTTTGTCAAGAGAACATGCTTGTCATAGTAAAAACACCAATTTCCAAAAATCCAAGACAACTCTCCACATGGACATCAGCAGATGGTCAATACTGAAATCAGACTGCTTATATTATTTGCAGCTAAAGATGGAGAAGCTCTATACAGTCTGCAAAAACAAGACCTAAATGGCTCAAATTATGAGCTTCTTATTGCAAAAGTTAGGCTTAAAGTGAAGAAGTAGGGAAAACCACTAAGCCATTCATGTATGACCTAAATCAAATCCCTTATGATTATACAGTCGAGGTGACAAATAACATTCAAGGAATTAGATCTGGTAGACAGAGTACCTGAAGAACTATGGATGAAATTTGGTAACACAGTATAGGAGGCAGTGATCAAAATAATCCTAAAGAAAAAGAAATGCAAGAAGGCAAAGTGGTTGTCTGAAGAGCCTTTACAAATAGCTGAGGAAAGAAGAGACATGAACGGCAATGGAGAAAGGAAAAGATATACCCATGTGAATGCAGAGTTCCAGCGAATAGCATGGAGAAGTAAAGAAGGCCTTCTTTATCTAAATGAACAATGCAAAGAAATAGAGGAAAACAACGGGATGGGTAAAACTAGAGAACTCTTCAAGAAAATTGGAGATATCAAGGAAACATTTCATGTAAGGAAGGGCATAATAAAGGATAAATGTTAGGGATCTAACGGATGCAGAAGAGATTAAGAAGAGGTGGCAAATATACAGAAGAACTATTCAAGAAAGGTCTGGATAAACATGGTGCTGAGGTCACTCACTTAGAGCCAAACATCCTGGAGTGTGAAGTCAAGCGGGCCTTAGGAAGCATCACTACAAAAAAAGCTAGTGGAGGTGATAGAATTCCATTAGAGCTATTTTAAATTCTAAAAGATGATGTAGTTAATGTGCTGTACTCAATATGTCAGCAAAATTGGAAAACTCAGCAATGGTCATAGGACTAGAAAAGGTAAGTTTTCATTGCAATCCCAAAGCAGGGCAATGAAAAGAATCTTCAAACGACCATATACAATCATTTCACATACTAGCAAGGTTATGCTCAAAATCTTTCAAGTTAGGCTTCAGCAGTATGTGACCCTAGAACTTCCAGATGTACAAGATTCATTTGGAAGAGGCAAAGCAGAGATCAAATTGCCAACATTCACTGGATCAAAGAGAAAGCAAAGGAGTTACAGAAAAACATCTATTTCATTGACTATGCTAAAGCCTTTGACTGTGTGGATCACAATAAACCGGAAAATTCTTAAAGACATGGGAGTACCAAACCATCTTATCTGTCTGCCAAGAAATGTGTATGCAGGTGAAGAAGCAATGATTAGAACTGGACATGGAACAACTGACCGGTTCAAAATTCGAAAGGAGTACAACAGGGCAGTATATTGTCACCCTGCTTATTTAACTTATATGCAAAGTTATATCATGTGAAATGCCAGCCTGGATGAGTCACAAGCTGGAATCAAGATTGCTGGGAGAAATAACAACCTCATGGATGCAGATGTCACCACTCTAATGGCAGAAAATGAAGAGGAACTAAAGAGCCTTTTGATGAGGGTGAAAGAAGGTGGCTTAAAAGTCAACACTCAAAAAAATGAAGATCATGGCATCCAGTCCCAACACTTCATGGAAATACAAGGGGAAGAAGTGGAAGAAATGACAGATGTTGGAGTCTGAAATCACTGCAGATGGTGATTGCACCATGAAATTGAAAGATGTTCTTTGGAAGGAAAGTTTATGACAACTCTAGATAGCATATTAAAAAGCAGAGGTGTCACTTTTGCTGGCAGTTTTCCATGTGATCAAAGCTATGAGTTTTCCAGTAGTCATGTACAGATAAGACAGCTGGGCCGTCAAGAAGGCTGCTGTGGTTGCTCAGTCACCTAGTCGTGTCCGACTCATTGTGACCCCATGGACTCCAAGAAGGCTGAGAGCTAATGCACTGATGCTTTCAAACTGTGGTGCTTGTGAAGACTCTTGAGAATGTCTATACTGCAAGGAGATCAAACCAGCGAAGCCTAAAGGAAATCAACTCTGAATATTCATTGGAAAGATCGATGCTGAAGCTGAAGCTTCAGTATTTCGGTTATATGAAGGACCAACTCATTAGAAAAGACCCTGACACTGGGAAAGACTGAAAGCAAAAGGAGAAGGGGGTGGCAGAGGATGAGATGGCATCACTAGATAGGTGGCATCACACATGAGATAGCATCACTAACTCAACTGACATGAATTTGAGCAAGCTCCGGGAGACAGTGGAGGACCAGGGTCTATCTGGCATGCTTCAGCTCGTGGGGTTGCAAAGAGTGGCACAGGACTTAGTGACTAAATAACAACAAACCACCTCAAAATATCCAGTAGCCTTATCTTACTTGACCATTCAGAAGTATTGATAATATGAATATTTTACTCTTTCCTTGGTTTCAAGGACACCACTCTCTTCTTTCCTCCTCTACCCACTTGCTGCCCTCAGTCTTAGCTACCTCTGATTCCTCCACTATTCTGCAGTGAGTTTTTTTTTTTTTTCCAAAGTATAGATTAAAACATGTCACTCTCTGTTGAAAAGCCTCTGATGACTTCCACTGCAGAGAGAGTGGAATTGCACTAAATGTCCAGCAGTATTGACTCATTACTCAGCATTCATTCACCTTGCATCTTAAGTCTTCAGACTCCAGATTCAGTGAACTGCCATTTTTTCTCCAAAAATTTCATATGTTCTTCATTTTCCCTGCTCTTTGTATAGTCTCTGGTTGGTCTCATTCACATCAACAGTTTACATTATGTTGAAAGCTCCCAAATCTATTTCTCTAGCTCTGGGCCCTTCCTTGAGTTCTAGCCCCTTATAGTAATTAACAGTTTTCCAATCATTTCAACATCAACATGCTTAAAAGTGAACTCATCGTCTTTCCCCCAAAACTGATTCAACTCCTGTCATACGTCAATGAGGAGAACCACTCACTATTCATTGAGCCCTGTCAGAAACGCAGGAGTCATTTTTAACTCCTTTCCTTGATGCTACCTCCTACATGAAATCGCTCATCAGGTCAAAAACAGTCTACCTCTGATATTTCAAAATATACCTTCTCTTTTTTCTCCATCACTACTGCCTTTATCAAGGCTCTCATTCGTTCTTCCTTAGATTATTGAAAAGCTTCTTTTGCCTGATCATGTTGCCCTCAGCCTTAGCCCACTCTGATTCCTCCTCTATTCTGTAGTGATTATTTTTCCCCCTCATGTCACCCTCTATTTTTTTTCCCCTGATAGCTCAGTTGGTAAAGAATCTGCCTGCAATGCAGGAGACCTTGGTTCAATTCCTGGGTCAAGAAGATCCACTAGAGAAGGGATAGGCTAGCCACTCCAGTAATCTTGGGCTTTCCTTGTGGCTCAGCTAGTAAAGAATCCACCTGCAATGTGGGAGACCTGGGTTTGATCCCTGGGTTGGGAAGATCCCCTGGAGAAGGGAAAGGCTACCCACTCCAGTATTCTGGCCTGGAGAATTCCATGAACTATATAGTCCATGGGGTCACAAAGATCGGACACACTGAGTAATTTTTACTTTCACTTTCATGTCACCCTCTATTGAAAAGCCTTTGATGACTTCCACTGCAGAGGGATAAAGTTCCAATTGTACTGATTGTCCATAATATTGACTCATTACTCAACATTCATCCACCTTATATTTAAGTCCTCAGGAATTCCAGATTTAGTGAATTGCTAGTTATTCTTCAAACACTCCATATACTCTGATACCTCTAAACCTTTGTCCTGTCATTCCTTCCACCGGGAAGCTCTTTCCCTGTTTTCTTTACTTACTCAAGTCAAAACTTAACTCAGGTACCATTTCTAGACCTGCTCACACCCACTCTTGCTCTTACAGCAAATCATGCTTGCCTCTGGTGTGCCCTAATTCACAGCCTGTTTTAACCGTTCATTCATTTGTGGCTATCACACTAATAGAATGTTGGAATCTTTGAGGATAGTGCTGAACATTTAATTCTTTAAATAAACATATAAGTAAATGACTGGAATAAAAGAGGTGGATATGATGTAATGGAGATGCAAAACAAGGCCTCTACACACAAAATATTACTGTGTCACTCTTAAAATTACTGAAGTAAACATAAGTGTATCTAAGGGCATTTGTTCAATCCCAAATCTGACAACTTAAAGAGCTCAAAATTCAGGAAGAATTTCCAGTAAAAATAAAAAAAAAAAAAAACCTTGAATTAGAACCATCCCTACCGACAAGCATAAGGTCTTTTATAAAGGCATTTTGTTGCAGGATGTCATGATGCTGTGCAGGGAACACAGCAAATGAAGTGGGAAACCATATTTTACTTATCTCTTTACTTCCCAGCCACCCAAATGTTTCTCTTGGTAAATCACTTGCTTTATCTGAAATTATAGGACGGTGCCTTTATGAGCCTGTAAGAACCAGATGGTCTTCTGTATTCCCTTTTACACTAAAATAAATAAGTATAACATTTCATTGAGAATACTTTTCCACCAAAATTATTTTCAGTTCCTATAGCACAAACCAGGTGATACACTAACTAGGTATGATTATCTGATTATCTAGGGGTCTATTGAAGACGTTCCTTAAGGACTACCAAGTAATCTTTGTTAACCAAATTTAAATGCTGCCTTCCATACAATGGTATTATGGACCTCACAGCAGGAAGTATGACTTTACATCAGCTCATCAACGCTACAGAGAGATTATCTGTAATCAACAGGTAGAACTTTGGTCCAAGTTCCTCTCTCTTCTCTGACCAAAATACAGGCATGCCCTCTAACAGGTGAAAAACAGGGAAATAAATGGCCTCAAATAGCACTGAATACTGATTATGTGTACAAATACAGATTATGTGTAGCCAACATGGAAAATACTACATCTCACAGACAACTTCCTCAGTAACCTCTCAAAGCCTGCTGCTCTTTCTCTCAAAAACAATCTCAGTTCATTCAAGTATTTATCTACAGCTTCGGGTTAGGGCTTGATCTTTCTCCAGCCCAAGGAAGAATCTTAGCTTTTACCCATGGCAGTTATGCAGAATTCCACATAATTGAAATTTTTTACCCTCACCCAGAATACCAACGATGATCCTATTAAGTAATACTACTAAGTCTGCCGCCAATGCGGGAAACCCTGGTTCGATCCCTGGGTCGGGAAGATCCCCTGGAGAAGGAAATGGCAACCCACTCCAGTACTCTTGCCTGGAGAATCCCATGGACAGAGGAGTTTGATAGGCTACAGTCCACAGGGTCACAAAGAGTCGGACACGACTGAGTGACTTCACTTTCACTTTCACTTTCACTAATACCTGAAAAAATACCTCTTAACTTGATGTCATGTCTTGGACCTGTGAATGTTTTTCTCATCGTACCTACCACTACAAATGTGGTAAGTTTATCAGCACAGGTAAATAGCAAATTAGAAATACAGTATGGAACACACTATTGATCCTCATTAGGTTTTTGCTGCTTGATTAGAGGAAATATATGTATAGTTATTTTAGGAGATATTTATAAAACTAAAGTTTCTGTTTAGGGGCTCATTTAGATGTAAACAGAACATTCCAAGTTCTCTTCTAAGATACAAGTTGGCTCTGCACAGAAATTTTATTGAAGCATATTTTACTTTACATTCATGAATTTTTAAGTGCTTTCTATGTTCAATTTTACAGAGTGATTATAATTTCTTTGGAGTTCCTTTTATATTAAGTAGTATTTTATAAACAGTGATAATTATTTTAATTCCTGCTTTAATAAAAAAGACCTTGAAATATTTTATTGGAAGAAATTAAATTAGCATCAGTGTAGAGATCTGAATTTGAAAGAAAAGCATATGCACTGGAAACTGCTGCGACTGGTTCACAAGTTAGAAATAGACACCATTAACCACACAGTCAGCTGAACATGAAAATTAAAAGGGTTTAAACATCTGTGAACTGAATTCATAAGAACAATTCAAGGGATATAAAACAAATCTATCTTCAGTGGAATATACCATAGATCCTAAAAATGTTAACTCACCTACAATTGCTATTTCAATCAAGACACTGAAAAGCTAAAGATTAGGAAAAATCTAGCAAAGGGAGACTGGAAGGATAGTTTGGACATTTAGAAAATAAATGGAGAGCAATTCAGTTTTTCAGATTTCAGCCAATTTATTTGTTCTGTTTTATCAAATATGGAAGGCAATAAGAAAACGGCACTAATGTGCTCTGAACTTCATGGGTCACAAGTATTACCCCAGTTTACTAATTCCTTTCATGTTCTTTGAGAGTTAGGGTTTCTTATATATTTACAGGGCAAAACCACCTAAAAGTCTTCTCAATATTCACGACAGAAGTGCCACCAATTCCTCTTCTATCTAAAAGGGTTGTGCTGAATATATGAAAATGCTTTGCTATGTAACAGTCCCCTGGTTAGACTGTAAATGTTGTTAAAGCACTGCTGCTTGGAAGACATGCAGTGGTTTTGTGACTCTGAGCAATGGGAAAGTCATTTCAGCTTGGACCCCAAATATGAATGATTCTGCCTGCACAAAAAAAATGTAAAAGGAATGTACACCTCTCACAGGTATAGAGGATTTGATCTAACAAGGATGTAGCTGGTAGAGATAAGACATGAAGGACAATAAACTCACATTGACAGAACTGATTGAACAGACGGATAAAAGCAAAATTAGGAGTCAGCACATCAGGTAATGCAGCATCACAAACACAGCATAGAGAAGGAAAGGAAAACCTTTAAAATGAGTGTGCTTAAAAGGAACACTGAACACATATACCAGAGAAACTCAGGATTCTCATAAAATGCAGCAGGGAAAAAAGAAAAAACTTGAAACGTAACACAAAAAAACAGGATCCCACAAAACAGGATAAAAGAACACAGGACTTCCCTGGTGGTCCAGTGGTTAAGAAGCCACTTGTAGGTGACACAGTGTCCAATCCTTGATCTGGGAAGACTCCACATGCCGAGGGGCAACTAAACCCACGCACCACAACTACTGAGCCCACATGCCCCAAATACCGAAGCCCACATACCCTAGAGCCTGGATTCTGCGACGAGAAGCCAGCACATTGAGAAGTCCAACTACTGCGACTAGAGAGGAGCTCCCACTTGCTGCAACTAGAAAAAGCCTGTGTGCAGCAGTGAAGACCCAACAAAGCCAAAAAATAAAGTGAATAAATAAAATTTTAAAAAAAGAAAAGAACACAGCTAAGGAATAGAAGGATTTTAGCCAGTTTTCACTGACAAAGAAGTGGAAATTGTTATCCAAAGATACTATATTCATACCTTGCTACATTTCTGTGTATAGTAAAATGCATTGTACATAATTCTCAGGTTAGAGACAAACTCAACCATTTCCAACAGGGAAAAAAATTGTTGCTGTAGAAAAAAGTTGAAGGCTCACCCACATAGTGTTGTTTGGTAAATGTACCTGGATCACTGGCTCCTCTGTCACAGTCACAAAAAATGTTTTAATGCTCCAAAGGCACAAAAGTTAGGTTAAGTGATAACACCTTTAAACCAGACCTGAATCATACATTGGGGAAGGAAATGGCAAACTACTCCAGTGTCCTTGCCTGGAAAATCCCACAGACAGATGATCCTGATGTGCTGCAGTCCATGGGGTAGCAAAGGTCGGGCATGACTGAGCAACTAACACTTGAATCATACCAAATGATTTGTAATAATTGAAAAAGAATTAGGAAATATAGAAAAACAAAAAGAAAAATTTCCCCAAATTTCATTCAACCTTTTGATGTTATTTAATATCAGACTATTTGTTTCTGTCTCACACAATGTATAATGGAAGTTTTTCTTTAAAACTGAGACTAATATACACTGTTTTAAACAACCTGCCTTGTTTGTTGTTTATTTTACATGGTAGATCAATTTTCAATGTTAATGTGTTTCTGTGTGTAAAAGCTACAATGAAGGCTATTTTATTTAATTTTCCTGACCAATTCTTTGTGGTTAAAGACATGTTAGAACCAGACATGGAACGATAGACTGGTTCCAAATTGGGAAAGGAGTAAGTCAAGGGTGGATATNCCATCTCATCCTCTGTCACCCCTTCTCCTGCCCTCAATCTTCCCCAGCATCAGAATCTTTTCCAATGAGTTGGCTCTTCACATCAGATGGCCCAAATACTGAAGCTTCAGCTTTAGCATCAGTTCTTCCAACGAATATTCAGGGCTGATTTCCTTCACTGTGTGTATCATAACAAACTGTGGAAAATTCTTAAAGAGGTGGGAGTACCAGACCACTTTACCTGTCTCCTGAAAATCCTATCTGCAGGTCAGGAGGCAATAGTTAGAACTGGACATAGAACAACTAACTGGTTCAAAATTGGGAAAGTAGTACAACAAAGCTGTATATTGTCACCCTGTTTATTTAACTCATGTGTAGAGTACATCATGCGAAATGCTAGGCTGGATGAATCACAAGTTGAAATCAAGACTGCTAGGAGAAATATCAATAAGCTCAGATATGCAGATGACCCCACTATAATGGCAGAAAAGCAAAGAGGAACTAAAGAGCCTCTTGATAAGGGTGAAAGAGGAGGGTGAAAAAGCTGGCTTGAAGCTCAACATGAAAAAAACAAAGATCATGACATCCGATCCCATCACTTCATGGCAAATAAAAGGGGAAAAGTGAAAGCAGTGATAGATTTTCTTTTGGGGGGGCTCCAAAATCACTGCAGATGGTGACTGCAGCCATGAAATGAAAAGTCACTTGGTCCTTGGAAGGAAAGCTATGACCAATCTAGACAGTGTATTAAAAAGCAGAGACAACACTTTGCTGATAAACTTCAGTATAGTCAAAGCTATGGTTTTTCCAGTAGTCATGTACAAATGTGAGAGTTTAACCATAAAGGAGGCTGAGTGCCGAAGAATTACTGCTTTTAAATTATGGTGCCAGAGAAGACTCTTGAGAGCCCTTTGGACTGTAAGGAGATCAAACCAGTCAATTCTAAAGGAAATCAACCCTAAATATTCATTAGAAGGACTGATGCTGAAGCTGAAGCTGAAGCTCCATCCAATATTTTGGCCGCTTGATGTGAAGAGCCAACTCACTGGAGAAGACCCTGATGCTGTGAAAAAGTGAAGACAATAGGAGGAGACAGCAGAGGACAAGATGGTTAAATAGCATCACTGACTCAATGGACATGAATTTTAGCAAACTCTGAGAGGACAGAGGAGCCTAGCATGCTATACAGTCTATGGGGTCGCACAGAGTTGAACACAACTCAGTGATTGAACAACAATCAGTTCAGTTCAGTTCAGTCACTCAGTTGTGTCCAACTCTTTGTGATCCCATGAATTGCAGCACGCCAGGCCTCCCTGTCCATCACCAACTCCTGGAGTTCACTCAGACTCACGTCCATTGAGTCAGTGATGCCATCCAGCCATCTCATCCTCGGTCGTCCCCTTCTCCTCCTGCCCCCAATCCCTCCCAGCATCAGTNTCCCTGGGTTGGGAAGATCCCCTGGAGAAGGGAAAGGCTACCCACTCCAGTATTCTGGCCTGGAGAATTCCATGAACTATATAGTCCATGGGGTCACAAAGATCGGACACACTGAGTAATTTTTACTTTCACTTTCATGTCACCCTCTATTGAAAAGCCTTTGATGACTTCCACTGCAGAGGGATAAAGTTCCAATTGTACTGATTGTCCATAATATTGACTCATTACTCAACATTCATCCACCTTATATTTAAGTCCTCAGGAATTCCAGATTTAGTGAATTGCTAGTTATTCTTCAAACACTCCATATACTCTGATACCTCTAAACCTTTGTCCTGTCATTCCTTCCACCGGGAAGCTCTTTCCCTGTTTTCTTTACTTACTCAAGTCAAAACTTAACTCAGGTACCATTTCTAGACCTGCTCACACCCACTCTTGCTCTTACAGCAAATCATGCTTGCCTCTGGTGTGCCCTAATTCACAGCCTGTTTTAACCGTTCATTCATTTGTGGCTATCACACTAATAGAATGTTGGAATCTTTGAGGATAGTGCTGAACATTTAATTCTTTAAATAAACATATAAGTAAATGACTGGAATAAAAGAGGTGGATATGATGTAATGGAGATGCAAAACAAGGCCTCTACACACAAAATATTACTGTGTCACTCTTAAAATTACTGAAGTAAACATAAGTGTATCTAAGGGCATTTGTTCAATCCCAAATCTGACAACTTAAAGAGCTCAAAATTCAGGAAGAATTTCCAGTAAAAAAAAAAAAAAAAACAAACCTTGAATTAGAACCATCCCTACCGACAAGCATAAGGTCTTTTATAAAGGCATTTTGTTGCAGGATGTCATGATGCTGTGCAGGGAACACAGCAAATGAAGTGGGAAACCATATTTTACTTATCTCTTTACTTCCCAGCCACCCAAATGTTTCTCTTGGTAAATCACTTGCTTTATCTGAAATTATAGGACGGTGCCTTTATGAGCCTGTAAGAACCAGATGGTCTTCTGTATTCCCTTTTACACTAAAATAAATAAGTATAACATTTCATTGAGAATACTTTTCCACCAAAATTATTTTCAGTTCCTATAGCACAAACCAGGTGATACACTAACTAGGTATGATTATCTGATTATCTAGGGGTCTATTGAAGACGTTCCTTAAGGACTACCAAGTAATCTTTGTTAACCAAATTTAAATGGTGCCTTCCATACAATGGTATTATGGACCTCACAGCAGGAAGTATGACTTTACATCAGCTCATCAACGCTACAGAGAGATTATCTGTAATCAACAGGTAGAACTTTGGTCCAAGTTCCTCTCTCTTCTCTGACCAAAATACAGGCATGCCCTCTAACAGGTGAAAAACAGGGAAATAAATGGCCTCAAATAGCACTGAATACTGATTATGTGTACAAATACAGATTATGTGTAGCCAACATGGAAAATACTACATCTCACAGACAACTTCCTCAGTAACCTCTCAAAGCCTGCTGCTCTTTCTCTCAAAAACAATCTCAGTTCATTCAAGTATTTATCTACAGCTTCGGGTTAGGGCTTGATCTTTCTCCAGCCCAAGGAAGAATCTTAGCTTTTACCCATGGCAGTTATGCAGAATTCCACATAATTGAAATTTTTTACCCTCACCCAGAATACCAACGATGATCCTATTAAGTAATACTACTAAGTCTGCCGCCAATGCGGGAAACCCTGGTTCGATCCCTGGGTCGGGAAGATCCCCTGGAGAAGGAAATGGCAACCCACTCCAGTACTCTTGCCTGGAGAATCCCATGGNGGGGCTTCCCTGGTGGCTCAGAGGTTAAAGCGTCTGCCTGCAATGCGGGAGACCCGGGTTCGATCCCTGGGTCGGGAAGATCCCCTGGAGAAGGAAATGGCAACCCACTCCAGTACTCTTGCCTGGAGAATCCCATGGACAGAGGAGTTTGATAGGCTACAGTCCACGGGGTCACAAAGAGTCGGACACGACTGAGTGACTTCACTTTCACTTTCACTTTCACTAATACCTGAAAAAATACCTCTTAACTCGATGTCATGTCTTGGACCTGTGAATGTTTTTCTCATCGTACCTACCACTACAAATGTGGTAAGTTTATCAGCACAGGTAAATAGCAAATTAGAAATACAGTATGGAACACACTATTGATCCTCATTAGGTTTTTGCTGCTTGATTAGAGGAAATATATGTATAGTTATTTTAGGAGATATTTATAAAACTAAAGTTTCTGTTTAGGGGCTCATTTAGATGTAAACAGAACATTCCAAGTTCTCTTCTAAGATACAAGTTGGCTCTGCACAGAAATTTTATTGAAGCATATTTTACTTTACATTCATGAATTTTTAAGTGCTTTCTATGTTCAATTTTACAGAGTGATTATAATTTCTTTGGAGTTCCTTTTATATTAAGTAGTATTTTATAAACAGTGATAATTATTTTAATTCCTGCTTTAATAAAAAAGACCTTGAAATATTTTATTGGAAGAAATTAAATTAGCATCAGTGTAGAGATCTGAATTTGAAAGAAAAGCATATGCACTGGAAACTGCTGCGACTGGTTCACAAGTTAGAAATAGACACCATTAACCACACAGTCAGCTGAACATGAAAATTAAAAGGGTTTAAACATCTGTGAACTGAATTCATAAGAACAATTCAAGGGATATAAAACAAATCTATCTTCAGTGGAATATACCATAGATCCTAAAAATGTTAACTCACCTACAATTGCTATTTCAATCAAGACACTGAAAAGCTAAAGATTAGGAAAAATCTAGCAAAGGGAGACTGGAAGGATAGTTTGGACATTTAGAAAATAAATGGAGAGCACTTCAATTTTTCAGATTTCAGCCAATTTATTTGTTCTGTTTTATCAAATATGGAAGGCAATAAGAAAACGGCACTAATGTGCTCTGAACTTCATGGGTCACAAGTATTACCCCAGTTTACTAATTCCTTTCATGTTCTTTGAGAGTTAGGGTTTCTTATATATTTACAGGGCAAAACCACCTAAAAGTCTTCTCAATATTCACGAAAGAAGTGCCACCAATTCCTCTTCTATCTAAAAGGGTTGTGCTGAATATATGAAAATGCTTTGCTATGTAACAGTCCCCTGGTTAGACTGTAAATGTTGTTAAGGCACTGCTGCTTGGAAGACATGCAGTGGTTTTGTGACTCTGAGCAATGGGAAAGTCATTTCAGCTTGGACCCCAAATATGAATGATTCTGCCTGCACAAAAAAAATGTAAAAGGAATGTACACCTCTCACAGGTATAGAGGATTTGATCTAACAAGGATGTAGCTGGTAGAGATAAGACATGAAGGACAATAAACTCACATTGACAGAACTGATTGAACAGACGGATAAAAGCAAAATTAGGAGTCAGCACATCAGGTAATGCAGCATCACAAACACAGCATAGAGAAGGAAAGGAAAACCTTTAAAATGAGTGTGCTTAAAAGGAACACTGAACACATATACCAGAGAAACTCAGGATTCTCATAAAATGCAGCAGGGAAAAAAGAAAAAACTTGAAACGTAACACAAAAAAACAGGATCCCACAAAACAGGATAAAAGAACACAGGACTTCCCTGGTGGTCCAGTGGTTAAGAAGCCACTTGTAGGTGACACAGTGTCCAATCCTTGATCTGGGAAGACTCCACATGCCGAGGGGCAACTAAACCCACGCACCACAACTACTGAGCCCACATGCCCCAAATACCGAAGCCCACATACCCTAGAGCCTGGATTCTGCGACGAGAAGCCAGCACATTGAGAAGTCCAACTACTGCGACTAGAGAGGAGCTCCCACTTGCTGCACTAGAAAAAGCCTGTGTGCAGCAGTGAAGACCCAACAAAGCCAAAAAATAAAGTGAATAAATAAAATTTTTTAAAAAGAAAAGAACACAGCTAAGGAATAGAAGGATTTTAGCCAGTTTTCACTGACAAAGAAGTGGAAATTGTTATCCAAAGATACTATATTCATACCTTGCTACATTTCTGTGTATAGTAAAATGCATTGTACATAATTCTCAGGTTAGAGACAAACTCAACCATTTCCAACAGGGAAAAAAATTGTTGCTGTAGAAAAAAGTTGAAGGCTCACCCACATAGTGTTGTTTGGTAAATGTACCTGGATCACTGGCTCCTCTGTCACAGTCACAAAAAATGTTTTAATGCTCCAAAGGCACAAAAGTTAGGTTAAGTGATAACACCTTTAAACCAGACCTGAATCATACATTGGGGAAGGAAATGGCAAACTACTCCAGTGTCCTTGCCTGGAAAATCCCACAGACAGATGATCCTGATGTGCTGCAGTCCATGGGGTAGCAAAGGTCGGGCATGACTGAGCAACTAACACTTGAATCATACCAAATGATTTGTAATAATTGAAAAAGAATTAGGAAATATAGAAAAACAAAAAGAAAAATTTCCCCAAATTTCATTCAAACTTTTGATGTTATTTAATATCAGACTATTTGTTTCTGTCTCACACAATGTATAATGGAAGTTTTTCTTTAAAACTGAGACTAATATACACTGTTTTAAACAACCTGCCTTGTTTGTTGTTTATTTTACATGGTAGATCAATTTTCAATGTTAATGTGTTTCTGTGTGTAAAAGCTACAATGAAGGCTATTTTATTTAATTTTCCTGACCAATTCTTTGTGGTTAAAGACATGTTAGAACCAGACATGGAACGATAGACTGGTTCCAAATTGGGAAAGGAGTAAGTCAAGGGTGGATATTGTCACCATGATTATTTAACTTATATGCAGAAATATCATTATGTGAAATGCCAGGCTGGATGAAGCATAAGCTGGAATCAAGATTGCCGGGAGGAATATCAATAACCTCAGATATGCAGATGACACCACTCTTATGGCAGAAAGTGAAGAAGAACTAAAGAGCCTCTTGATGAAAGTGAAAGAGGAGAGAGAAAAAGCTGGCTTAAAACTGAGCATTCATATATAGATCTTTAGTTTCTTTAGGTAGATATATTCCTAAATATTTTATTCTTTTCATTGCAATGGTGAATGGAATTGTTTCCTTAATTTCTTTTTCTGTTTTCTTATTATTAGTGTATAAGAATGCAAGGGATTTCTGTGTGCTGACTTTATATCCTGCAACTTTACTATATTCATTGATTAGCTCTAGTAATTTTCTGGTCAAGTCTTTAGGGTTTTCTATGTAGAGGATCATGTCATCTGCAAACAGTGAGAGTTTTACTTCTATAGAAAACTATAAAAAACTGATGAAAGAAATCAAAGAGGACACTAATAGATGGAGAAATATACCATGTTCATGGATTGGAAGAATCAATATAGTGAAAATGAATATATTACCCAAAGCAATCTACAGATTCAATGCAATCCCTATCAAGCTACCAGTGGTATTTTTCACAGAACTAGAACAAATAAAGATGTGTATAAGAGACAGCTGTCATACAGAGCAAAGTTAGAAAGAGAAAAACAAATATTATATATCAATGCATGGAATATAGAAAAATGTACTGGTGAACCTATTTGCAGGGCAGACATAGAGAATTAGAGGCAGAGAATGGATTTGTGGACATGGGAGAGGGAAAGCAGAGGACTGGATAAATTGAGAAGGTAGCATTGATGTGAATACACTATCATGTATAAAATAATATAGTTAGTGGGGAGTTTCTGTATAACACGGGGAGTTCAGTTTGGTGCTAGAGGGGTTGAAGTGGGAGGGAAGCTCTAGAGGGAGGGGATATGTGTATACAAATAGCTCATTCACTTTGTTACACAACAGAAACTAACAAAACATTGTAACACAATTATACTCCAATTATAAACAACAACAACAAATAGAATCTAAGACAACATTATGAAATCTAGTGTTTGTGTTTTGAGATAGGTGAAATTAAATAAATGGGATTTGGTTTGTGAGATGAAAACGTGCAATTTCAAATTTTATTTATATATTATTTTAAAGTATGGGATCTTCATTTTAGATATAAGGAGATAAGTCTAGTAAACATTTATTCTGTTACTCAAAGATGAATTGATAATTATATTTTATCATTGTATTCTAAAGACTGACATATTTGAAGTCAGAAATACCTTTTTACATTCACATTATGCCATTTACCTTCAATGTATTGCAGGGTGTTTACCTCAGTTTTGTAATCTGTGCAATGGGAATTAAAAGATTTGCCTATACAAAATAAACTGTATTTATCTCAGCATTAATAAAATAAACATATGCAAAGTATTTGATGAACTACAAACCACTAAAATATATAATAATA
>SJYX01005325.1:335240-381140 GCA_006410675.1 Oreotragus oreotragus
CAAAATCATTGCAGATGGTGAGTGCAGCCATGAAATTTAAAAGACGCTTACTCCTTGGAAGAAAAGCTATGACAAACCTAGACAGCATATTACAAAGCAGAGACATTACTTTGCTGACAAAGGTCTACCTAGTCAAAGTTATGGTTTTTCCAGTAGTCATGTATGGATGTGAGAGTTGGACTGTGAAGAAAGCTGCATGCCGAAGAGTTGATGCTTTTGAACTGTAGTATTGGAGAAGATTCTTGAGAGTCCCTTGGACCGCAAGGAGATCAAACCAGTCAATCTGAAAGGAAATCAGTCCTGAATATTCACTGGAAGGACTGATACTGAAGCTGAAACTCCAATCCTTTGGCCACCTGGTGCAAAGAACTGACTCATTGGGAAAGACCCTGATGCTGAGAAAGATTAAAGGCAGGGGGGGAAGTGGATGACAAAAAATGAGATGGTAGGATGGCATCACCGACTCAATAGACATGAGTTTGAGCAAGTTCCAGGAGTTGGTGAAGGACAGAGAAGCCTAGATTGCTGTAGTCCATGGGGTTGCAAAGAGTCAGACATGACTGAATGACTGAACTGAACTGAGAGACGTACAGTGTCTTCCAGTTGTAAATGTGCCTGGGATTTGATCACAGTTGGCTGAGCTATGGAGAAGTCAATGCCATGAAAGGAGCTTTATACTCACAGTTCTCAAGAGAAGGAGGCATGCTGTATATCACAAGGCCACATGGGGAAGCTGAGGGGTAAGTCAGGAGGCAGAAAGGGATGAATGAAGAGAGATTTTATTATAGCTCCAAGGGAAACAACGGGTGAGTCAGAATAGGTAAGTTTGAGATAAGTTTAGAACTGGATACACTGAATAATTCAGTGGGCTCTGAACTATAGGGATGATCCAAAGTGGTCTAATACCTAGTCCTGGGGTGATTCAGGACAGGAGAAATAATTGGCTTGTTGTGTGGAAGTTAGATAAAGGAGGTAGTTCCATCTAAGATCTTTGAGTTGGTTGGTTTACCATGAAAGGTATGCTCCCAGGCAAGTTATTGACTGTCTTTAAAAATTAGCCAGCCCAGAGGGGAGTCTCTCCAGGACCAGCAAGGCACCAAGATGTTGCCTATGTGTGTTTATTCATGGACTGTAGCTTGCCAGATTTCTCTGTCCATAGAATTTTCCAGGCAAGAATACTGGAGTGGGTTGCCATTTCCTCCTCCCGGGGATCTTTCCAGCCCACGGAATGAACCCACATCTTCTGCATCTCCTACACTGGCAGGCAGATCCTTTAGCACTGAGCTACCAGGGAAGCCCAAGATGTTAAAACATCCTAAAATACAAAGAAATATATAAAACGTGATGAATATGCCCACGTAGAATCTTTGTGAGCTTCCTCTCCTCCCTCTATCATCTGTTAAAACACTAGGATTCAATCCATGTATATCACCAATGCCTTCATCACCTGGCCCCATTCTTCTTTAACATCTGGTATTATCCCTTGATGACCTCAAAGTCCTGAGTCTAAATCATCTAAGACTCTAAACTGTCCAGCAATGATTTTTCTTTCTCTCCATCTCAGCTACTCATTCCACACAAATAATTTCTTGGTCTAGCAATCACTAGAACCACCTCTACTCCCAAAAGGCAGTTCTGGGAGCTATAAGGCCAAAGGGTTAAGGGTACAGGGATTTTTAAAAATAATTAAGCAACTCAAAGCTGGGTTCTTCCAACGTTCAAAATATTAGCAAATAAGCCCAAGATCAAAGTATCTAAAAGGGCATCAGTACAAGTTGAGATAAATGGNAGGCAGTTCTGGGAGCTATAAGGCCAAAGGGTTAAGGGTACAGGGATTTTTAAAAATAATTAAGCAACTCAAAGCTGGGTTCTTCCAACGTTCAAAAGATTAGCAAATAAGTCCAAGATCAAAGTATCTAAAAGGGCATCAGTACACGTTGAGATAAATGGACTCTTCCCAAAACAACAATGGACAGACAGCTGTTTGGGATTAAGTTGGTACTCTAATTTTTTAATCAAAAATCTAATTTTCATATCTTTCACTTCTGAAATTCAACTACCAGTCATTTATTTCACTGACAAAATTTATAAAACATGATCTTCACTATGTTCATGCTCTCATAATGTCTGGACCGCTGTGCCTAGAACACGAGGGAAGAAGAAATCTGAGAACTGGAAAGGGACAGGTCACATGGGGGCTCATGGGACAAGGGTAAAAATCTGGAATTTATTCTCAGTGAAAAGGGAAACACACATGAGGTCTTCAGGAATAGAGTGAACTCCAAAAGTAAAGCTGTTAGGTTTCTGAAACATGCCTGAAGGGGTACAACTATGAAGAGCAGAAAAAAGGACAAAGCTGCTGTTGATGATACAAGAGAGCAAAATATCTTCAAAACCATGTAAAATGATAGAAATAATATTTTCAATAAAGGAAAAAAACAATAAAGACATTGATAAAGCTGGGAGAAAGTACGTCAGAGGTTATCTAAAAACTACAGGAGAAAAATTCCATTGGGCAAAATACCTTATCAGCAAATTAAGTGATACCTCACGGCTGAAAAGAGAAAACAGCAAGAATAATCTGAACTGGTTTCCTGAAAGAAAAAATAATTTGGCATGCTCCATAGTCAAGAGAAATGTTGGTAATAAATTCTTCAAAAGCAAAAACAGATTTTCAATAAAAGTTTTATAAAGAAAAATTCAGTGTTCCACAATTGACAACTTCTCCAATTTCAGGCAACTTCTTCAATTCTAAGTTGTAAATTAGAAAACAAAATGTTTTTCTCAAATTGGAAATGCCTAGGTCAAAATATCAACTCGGTTCCATGAGAACCTGAAGAATGACTTAAAATTACAAATAGACCATTTTAAAAATAAATCTACACCAGGTTTCGCTGGTGGCTAAGACAGTAAAGAATCTGCCCACACTGCAAGAAACCTGAGTTTGATCCCCGAGTCTGGAAGATCCCCTGGAGAAGGGAATGGTTACCCACTGTAGTATTCTTGCCTGGAGAATTCCATGGACTACATTCAACCTACTGAGCAGAAAATTCACCATTCCATATTATAGCATCTTTACTGTTTGGCACAACGTCAAAGTTATTCAAGGAACAGTATGTTTCCTCTCATAAAACAGAAAGCCTGTATTTTAAAAAGCATGTTTTTAAGACATCAAGTATCAAAAGCCTTGAACAAGAAATGTTAACACTTTCACAGTGTGTAGTTAAACACTAAATAAATTAACTAATAGACTCCAAAAATAAATCATCAATTGAATATGTTTAGATTGGGAGTTACATGAAAATTTTCTAAGTCATTTGAAGCACAAAGGATTACTGTCAAAATATAGCATAGTGGAATTCAGTTTTGTAACAAACAACAGGATGTATGATTCAATAGAGAAGTACCATGATATAACAAAGGAGCCTGACCATGTGTGTGCATACGGAGAAAGAATTTCACCTGTGATGTAATCACAGGTAAGTTATAACCAGCTCAAAATAGTGAAACTGCACATTTTTCTTCTACTAGATGGGTCACATACCCATGGGAAATCTGGACTAGAGAAGGCAGCAGGCAGCGCTGTGGGATATTTACAGGATAATAATCATCCCACAAACTTCCCTTAAAGGAACTCTGAGAATATGAATGTGTAGTCTTATCATTATGTATGTTAAACCCTCCTTGGCATATTTCAAGTAGCTCTGGGAGTTTCTATGCTCCTTGGACTCATATGCTAACTTGTTTTTATGGTGTATGGGAAAACAGAAAGCCATTGCTGAAATAACTAAGAACCACAGGCTTTTGGAGTTGGAATAAAATCATTTTTTTTAAACAACACATTCTTCACTGGAAAAGCCATCTATATATTTAGAAACAGCCTTGTAACTTTTTCCCTTTATGTATGAATGGTTATCTCAAAATGTGGAACCAAAATACACTCCCAGAGTTATAGCCCCCAAAACTTCTGCCATAGAAGCAGTCCTGAGGAGAAAGAATTACACAGAAGGTAAGACCCAGGGATATGCGAACTTGGAAAACCTGCATCAAATTATACATCTTTACCAAAATGAATCAAAATTTTGGTTGTACCTATGCAGATGACACCACCCTTATGGCAGAAAGTGAAGAAGAACTAAAAAGCCTCTTGAGGAAAGTGAAAGNGAGGGAGAGGGAGAGGGTGGGATGATTTGGGAGAATAGCATTGAAATATGTATACTATCATGTAAGAAACGAATCGCCAGTCTACGTTCAATGCAGGATGCAGGATGCTTGGGGCTGGTGTATGGGGATGATCCGGAGGGATGATGTGGGGTGGGAGGTGGGAGGGGGGTTCATGTTTGGGAGTTCGTGTACACCCGTGGCAGATTCATGTCAATGTACGCCAAAACCAATAGTACTGTAAAGTAAAATAAAGTAAAATGGAAGCTCTAAAAAAAAAAAAAAAATTAATTAAAAAAAAATAGGTGCTGTGTTTAAAAACCAGTTCAGAAAAACCTGAAAACTACTAGTTCTCGTGGGCCACGGCAAGCTGATTCAGTCCACCACTGGGGGAATGAGGACTTTCTTACATGTTGTCTTCATAATTTAGGAGCTGCTGCTGCTGCTGCTAAGTCACTTCAGTCATGTCCGAATCTGTGCAACCCCATAGACGGCAGCCCACCAGGCTCCCCTGTCCCTGGGATTCTCCAGGCAAGAAACACTGGAGTGGGTTGCCATTTCCTTCTCCAATGCATAAAAGTGAAAGCGAAGTTGCTCAGTCATGTCCAACCCTCAGCGACCCCATGGACTGCAGCCTACCAGGCTCCTCCACCCATGGGATGTTCCAGGCAAGAGTACTAGAGTGGGTTGCCATGCAACTGAGGAGCTAGAAAGTATTATCTTCATTTTTTAAATGAGGAAAGTAAGACTTAGACATTCAATGGCTCATGAAAACAAGAAAGCTGGGCTTTAAGTTCTTTTCTCCAAAACTGCTATATTTTCTCCTATATTTTGTTCTACAATCAATCCAAGCAAAGTGAAATCAAAATATTTATTTTATGAAGTGCTTCTCAATACTGGCTTATTTTAATTAGTTGCTGAATAGAATACAAATGAGGGAAGTCATTAAACATATTGACAGTGACCAACTTTTGTACAGTATTAAGTCTATAGTAGAAAAGCCATTCTGCACAGACAAACAAACAAACAAAAAAACCCAAACAACAACAACAACAAAAAACCCAACTCTCTATTCATTGATAGTGTTTCTTGGTTAATGTGTTGACTTCCTTAGCTTCTCCAGGATTCTTCTGTTTTTTGAAAAACCCACCCCCACTCCCAACGACAGCCAAGGTGAAACCCAGCCTCGGAGGCCTGGGTGATCACCACAGAGAACAGAGCCAGGGCACTCAGCTTCACAGACGGACACTAAAATGCACAGAAGAAGGAAAGGAAGGAAGAGCTTGGATCATTGATGCTGGCCTCTTTTCCTAGTGACTAGGGCTTACCTGTGAGCATTAATCTCTGCTCCAACATTGTATCTATCAGAAAGTTCCATCTGCAATGGTCTTTACAGCCTTGAATAATGTCTTTTCCTTGTTAATGAAAGAGTTAATTGTTAGATAGGTTAAGGAGTCCAGGGTCCTTAGGAGGAGAAAGGGACAAACATTTTATTCTACATTGCTTTGTCTTAGTCACATAAGATGTTTTTTCTTAAACTCTGAGTTGTTATGACAACAATCTAACTTTCTTTAAGCCCAGAGCTGATGATTATACAATAAAACAACTCATCTTAAACTATATAACAATGTATCCTTCTCCAGGACATGTTTCTCCTTCTTAAGAACCTTCTAACTAATCCTGTTATCTTAAAATGTATATTGTGGGAGTGAGTCTGGTAAGACCTTTCTACTGTTAGTTCTAATCTTGTTAATTTAAGATGTAAATTGTGGGAGTGAGTCTGGTAAAAGTATATAAGGCCTTGATAAGACTAGCAAGTGGGGCACTCTCCTTCCCCCTTCTGATGTCTATGTCAGAAGCTTTCTCTGTCCTTTTTATACTTTAATAAAACTCTGCTACACAAAAGCTCTGTGTATTCAAGCCTGGTCCCTGGTCCTGAAGCTAAATCTTCAGAGATCATGAATCCGACATTGTTCACTGTAATCAGTAAGGCACCACTCCCAAGAAGCTGTGCTTTCGTAACCAGAAGTTTCCCAAACCGAGGGCACCATGGTAGAGGCACTGCTGAAAGAACTGATATTAGTGTCAGGGGCATGGATCTGAGTTCTGACAAGTCTAACCGTATGACCTTGAGTGAGTCAACTTCTGGGCCTGAATTTTCTCCCCCACTCCCAGCAATGACAGGGGAAATGCCTATCTTTTATTGTGAAGATCAATATGAAATGTCACATGAAGACGTGTGACATAAAACAGCAAAGGGATGCATCTGGCCCCACTAGATATGAAATTTTCCAGAAATTATCAATAGAAGCTCTATAAGGACTCCACCCACCTCTTCATTCACCTTTTCTAAGTGACTCGTTGTAGTCACTGGGTCTCCACTGGGGAGAGAACCCTCCTGTAGATGTTGAAGAATGCAGCTAAACCTTCATCTGAACCTGGATGTAGAAGATTCTTTGAGAGTCCCTTGGACTGCAAGGAAATCAAACCAGTCAATCCTAAGGGAAATAACCCTGTATACTCATTGGAAGGACTGATGCTGAGGCTGAAGCTCCAATACTCTGGCCACCTGGTGTGAACAGCCGAGTCATGGGAAAATACTCTGATGCTGGGAAAGATTGAAGGCAAAAGGAGAAGACGGTGGCCGAGGATAAGATGGTTGGATAGCATCACCGATTCAATGGACATGAACTTGGACAAAATCTGGGAGATGGTGAGCAGACAGGGAGGCCTGGCATGCTGCAGTCCATGGGGTCACAAAGAGTCAGACATGACTTAGCAACCGAACAACAACAATATTCTTACAACCCACAGAATCACAGAATACACTATGACATACATAGTGTATAGAATACACTGTGATATAGTTTCTCCCAAACTCTTTAATGAAAAACAGATACATTCAAGTCTTCTCTTAAAAAATGGTGTCTTGCAAATAGAACTGCCTTACGACCTAGCAATCCCATTGCTGGGCATACACACCAAGGAAACCAGAATAGAAAGAGACACATGTACCCCAATGTTCATTGCAGCACTGTTTATAATAGCCAGGACATGGAAACAACCTAGATGTCCATCAGCGGATGAATGGATAAGAAAGCTGTGGTATATATACACAATGGAGTATTACTCAGCCATTAAAAAGAATACATTTGAATCAGTTCTAATAAGATGGATGAAACTGGAACCAATTATACAGAGTGAAGTAAGCCAGAAAGAAAAACACCAATACAGTATACTAACACATATATATGGAATTTAGAAAGATGGTAATGAGGACCCTGTATGCAAGACAGCAAAAGAGACACAGATGTGGAGAGCGGACTTTTGGACTCTGAGGGAGAGGGAGAGGGTGGGATGATTTGGGAGAATAGCATTGAAATATGTATACTATCATGTAAGAAACGAATCGCCAGTCTACGTTCAATGCAGGATGCAGGATGCTTGGGGCTGGTGTATGGGGATGATCCGGAGGGATGATGTGGGGTGGGAGGTGGGAGGGGGGTTCATGTTTGGGAGTTCGTGTACACCCGTGGCAGATTCATGTCAATGTACGCCAAAACCAATAGTACTGTAAAGTAAAATAAAGTAAAATGGAAGCTCTAAAAAAAAAAAAAAAATTAATTAAAAAAAAATAGGTGCTGTGTTTAAAAACCAGTTCAGAAAAACCTGAAAACTACTAGTTCTCGTGGGCCACGGCAAGCTGATTCAGTCCACCACTGGGGGAATGAGGACTTTCTTACATGTTGTCTTCATAATTTAGGAGCTGCTGCTGCTGCTGCTAAGTCACTTCAGTCATGTCCGAATCTGTGCAACCCCATAGACGGCAGCCCACCAGGCTCCCCTGTCCCTGGGATTCTCCAGGCAAGAAACACTGGAGTGGGTTGCCATTTCCTTCTCCAATGCATAAAAGTGAAAGCGAAGTTGCTCAGTCATGTCCAACCCTCAGCGACCCCATGGACTGCAGCCTACCAGGCTCCTCCACCCATGGGATGTTCCAGGCAAGAGTACTAGAGTGGGTTGCCATGCAACTGAGGAGCTAGAAAGTATTATCTTCATTTTTTAAATGAGGAAAGTAAGACTTAGACATTCAATGGCTCATGAAAACAAGAAAGCTGGGCTTTAAGTTCTTTTCTCCAAAACTGCTATATTTTCTCCTATATTTTGTTCTACAATCAATCCAAGCAAAGTGAAATAAAAATATTTATTTTATGAAGTGCTTCTCAATACTGGCTTATTTTAATTAGTTGCTGAATAGAATACAAATGAGGGAAGTCATTAAACATATTGACAGTGACCAACTTTTGTACAGTATTAAGTCTATAGTAGAAAAGCCATTCTGCACAGACAAACAAACAAACAAAAAAACCCAAACAACAACAACAACAAAAAACCCAACTCTCTATTCATTGATAGTGTTTCTTGGTTAATGTGTTGACTTCCTTAGCTTCTCCAGGATTCTTCTGTTTTTTGAAAAACCCACCCCCACTCCCAACGACAGCCAAGGTGAAACCCAGCCTCGGAGGCCTGGGTGATCACCACAGAGAACAGAGCCAGGGCACTCAGCTTCACAGACGGACACTAAAATGCACAGAAGAAGGAAAGGAAGGAAGAGCTTGGATCATTGATGCTGGCCTCTTTTCCTAGTGACTAGGGCTTACCTGTGAGCATTAATCTCTGCTCCAACATTGTATCTATCAGAAAGTTCCATCTGCAATGGTCTTTACAGCCTTGAATAATGTCTTTTCCTTGTTAATGAAAGAGTTAATTGTTAGATAGGTTAAGGAGTCCAGGGTCCTTAGGAGGAGAAAGGGACAAACATTTTATTCTACATTGCTTTGTCTTAGTCACATAAGATGTTTTTTCTTAAACTCTGAGTTGTTATGACAACAATCTTTAAGACTAACTTTCTTTAAGCCCAGAGCTGATGATTATACAATAAAACAACTCATCTTAAACTATATAACAATGTATCCTTCTCCAGGACATGTTTCTCCTTCTTAAGAACCTTCTAACTAATCCTGTTATCTTAAAATGTATATTGTGGGAGTGAGTCTGGTAAGACCTTTCTACTGTTAGTTCTAATCTTGTTAATTTAAGATGTAAATTGTGGGAGTGAGTCTGGTAAAAGTATATAAGGCCTTGATAAGACTAGCAAGTGGGGCACTCTCCTTCCCCCTTCTGATGTCTATGTCAGAAGCTTTCTCTGTCCTTTTTATACTTTAATAAAACTCTGCTACACAAAAGCTCTGTGTATTCAAGCCTGGTCCCTGGTCCTGAAGCTAAATCTTCAGAGATCATGAATCCGACATTGTTCACTGTAATCAGTAAGGCACCACTCCCAAGAAGCTGTGCTTTCGTAACCAGAAGTTTCCCAAACCGAGGGCACCATGGTAGAGGCACTGCTGAAAGAACTGATATTAGTGTCAGGGGCATGGATCTGAGTTCTGACAAGTCTAACCGTATGACCTTGAGTGAGTCAACTTCTGGGCCTGAATTTTCTCCCCCACTCCCAGCAATGACAGGGGAAATGCCTATCTTTTATTGTGAAGATCAATATGAAATGTCACATGAAGACGTGTGACATAAAACAGCAAAGGGATGCATCTGGCCCCACTAGATATGAAATTTTCCAGAAATTATCAATAGAAGCTCTATAAGGACTCCACCCACCTCTTCATTCACCTTTTCTAAGTGACTCGTTGGAGTCACTGGGTCTCCACTGGGGAGAGAACGCTCCTGTAGATGTTGAAGAATGCAGCTAAACCTTCATCTGAACCTGGATGTAGAAGATTCTTTGAGAGTCCCTTGGACTGCAAGGAAATCAAACCAGTCAATCCTAAGGGAAATAACCCTGTATACTCATTGGAAGGACTGATGCTGAGGCTGAAGCTCCAATACTCTGGCCACCTGGTGTGAACAGCCGAGTCATGGGAAAATACTCTGATGCTGGGAAAGATTGAAGGCAAAAGGAGAAGACGGTGGCCGAGGATAAGATGGTTGGATAGCATCACCGATTCAATGGACATGAACTTGGACAAAATCTGGGAGATGGTGAGCAGACAGGGAGGCCTGGCATGCTGCAGTCCATGGGGTCACAAAGAGTCAGACATGACTTAGCAACCGAACAACAACAATATTCTTACAACCCACAGAATCACAGAATACACTATGACATACATAGTGTATAGAATACACTGTGATATAGTTTCTCCCAAACTCTTTAATGAAAAACAGATACATTCAAGTCTTCTCTTAAAAAATGGTGTCTTGCAAATAGAACTGCCTTACGACCTAGCAATCCCATTGCTGGGCATACACACCAAGGAAACCAGAATAGAAAGAGACACATGTACCCCAATGTTCATTGCAGCACTGTTTATAATAGCCAGGACATGGAAACAACCTAGATGTCCATCAGCGGATGAATGGATAAGAAAGCTGTGGTATATATACACAATGGAGTATTACTCAGCCATTAAGAAGAATACATTTGAATCAGTTCTAATAAGATGGATGAAACTGGAACCAATTATACAGAGTGAAGTAAGCCAGAAAGAAAAACACCAATACAGTATACTAACACATATATATGGAATTTAGAAAGATGGTAATGAGGACCCTGTATGCATTGGAAAAGACTTTGATGCTGGGAGGGATTGGAAACAGGAGGAGAAGGGGACGACAGAGGATGAGATGGCTGGATGTCATCACTGACTCAATGGACATGAATCTGAGTGAACTCCAGGAGTTGGTGATTGACAGGGAGGCCTGGCGTGCTGCCAGGGGGTCACAAAAAGTCGGACACGACTGAGCAACTGAACTGAACTGATCTCCTACCACACAAGGTTGTTCAACATCTAGTCCTGCTCAGCTGCCCAGACTGCTCCTCAAGCCACCTACAGCATACTTTTCAGATTCAAATTCACCTCCCACACCTTTCCCATATTCTCAGGGCTACAAACACACACACACACACACACACACACACACACCAACTTGCCGTTCTTAGGATACATATGCCAATTTAAACACACAGGATTATGCAAAAGTTATGTCTGTGTCTCTTTTGCCCAGCAAACAAGG
Source organism: Oreotragus oreotragus (assembly GCA_006410675.1). Classification (NCBI taxonomy): domain Eukaryota; kingdom Metazoa; phylum Chordata; class Mammalia; order Artiodactyla; family Bovidae; genus Oreotragus; species Oreotragus oreotragus. The sequence goes on from SJYX01005325.1 coordinate 346,488, forward strand.
TCCCACTGATCTTTAATGTCTCAACAAAGGCTTGCTTTCTTTTCTTATTTGATGTACTCTGCATATACGTTAAAGAACCAGGTTGACGACATACAGCCTTGACATACTCCTCTCTCAATCTAGAACCAGTCCGTTGTTCCATATCTGGTTCTGTTGCTTCTTGACCTTCACGTAGGTTTCTCAGAAGGCAGATAAGGTGGTCTGGTTGTCCCATCTCTTGAAGAGTTTTCCACAGTTGGTTGCAATCCACACAGTCAAAGGCTTTAATGAAGTCAATGAAGCAGAAGTAGATGTTTATCTGGAATTCTCTTGCTTTTTCTACGATCAAACGGATGTTGGAAATTTGATCTCTGACTCTTCTGCCTTTTCTAAATCTAGCTTGAACATCTGGAAGTTCTCAGTTCACGTACTCTTGAAACTTATCTTGGAGAATTTTGAGGATTACTTTGCTAGTGTGTGAAATGACTGCAATTGTGCAGTACATTGAACATTCTTTGGCATTGCCCTTCTTTGGGATTGGAATGAAAACTCACCTTTACCATGTGCAAATTTTACCAGTTCTGTGTGTATGTAGGTCTTTTTCTCAAAAATGTGCTTTTTCACTTCCTCCCCTCCATTCTCCACTCCCTGGACTAATGTCTAATTACAGCTTAACATCAAATTAATACATCTCTTATCCTGAAAAGTTTCATTTGAAGTCCCTGTTCTGGGATTGCTGTTTCCCTTAGGTGCTTACTGTTTCTAAGCACAAGGCATATTCTATTAAAATTAAAGATATGGTCACCTCAGAAGGGTCACTTGCTGTCTTTTGTAAAATGCTATTTGAAGAAGTGATTGGTGAGATTAACCTTTTAGCTCACAGACCTAAAAGAAGATGGAGGTCTCATAGGAAGTCTGTTTTCTCCCCATTTAATGAAAGCAGATGAAGCAGAGAACTAGTTAAACGTCCCTCCAAATACATACTTGCAACTACTCCTTCCTTAATTTCCCCAAACTGAGCCAGAAAGAATATAGATCTCATCCAATATGCCCAGAAATCTTCAAAGCTGCCAGGGGGTCAGTGAGAATCTCTGAAGGCTGGGGAATATAGATCGTTAATGAACTATTTGCACAGGGCAGACACCCACTCGGAGCAAACCATTCTTCTCAGCTTATCTTCATCCCAACTAAGGAAGCACCTGGAGGATCTGAGACTGCTGTCACGCTGGGACGGAAGGCACGGGTGTCAATGTTGCCACTATGGTTTTGCTGATGGTTCTTGCTTTGGGCTCAGGGCAAACATGCCCAGATCCTGGTCTCCTGATGCCACCCCTGCTTCTTTCTCAGCATGTACACCATGGTGAAACTGCTCCTTCTCCATTACAATGACTTTCAGGGCTCTTTGACACCAACCCACAGTAAGAAATACATTTTCTGTGTCCACTCAAGGACACACGAACATCCACGAATATACTCAGAATAAAAGCTTTAAAGTACTTACTTTTTCAGATTCTCTTTTCTATTTTATTACATTTTTAATCATTAAGCAGCCCTCAGTATACTGATTCCACAGGCCACTAATATCAATGTACCCCTTCAGTTAGAAAAATAGTGATATTTTTTAAAGTGTAAGTATCATATTTACAACTATTGAAAGTCATATTCTTCTAGTTCTCAATTATAACAATTATCATATCACAATCTATGACTCACTCATCAAACAAATATTGTATGTATGTGTTAAGTCGCTTCACTCATGTCCAACTCTTGGCGACCCTATTAATTGAGCCTCGATTATATGACTGAAAGAGCCCTTTGTTGATCATCCTCTCTCCTTCTGGGCATTTCATTTTATTTTATTTAATATAAACTTATTTCTTTTCATTGGAGGTTAGTTACTTTACAATATATCACTCCATCAATGGCTACACTCTGGAAACGCTGAATCTACCTTAAATTTCTTTTCTATCTTCTGATACTTTGTGCAAAAGAACCATGAATTGTCTCCCCAAATATGTCTATTTGCAGACTCTTGCTAACCCTTCTGCACTTTGGATTCCACTCCTTTTTTGTGTCTTTCCTGATACACCCATCTAGAAGGATTTTGGCACTCCTAGTATGCCCTCCATGCAGGATGCTGCCACATGTTGCCATTAGAAAAATAATTATGCTCCATGGTAATTGCATAGCCAGCACCCAAAGCAAGAAAAAGGGCCACTGATACCATGCCCAATCTGAGTCAGAAATCTCTTTCCCAATCCATATCTACACACCAAACAGTAACACTCTACAGTAATGCAAACTTCTCACCATAACTAGAATACATACTCTTTGATTACAGAAACTGTTCTCACCAATGATTCTCCCAGGATCTGGTATAGAAATCAAAACATAATAGGCTATCAATGAATACTGACTTAATGCTCAACACCAAAAACATCCTGGTGACTTAGTTTCTACATACTAGTTTTAAACCAGCATCCTCTACTTGATTGAAATCCTTGCCCACAGTACCTTTGCTAAAATAACTTCCCAATTGTAGTGTGTTTCCTGAGTTGTTCTTTGCACATTTTCCAATCCCTTCTCCTGGCTCCATTTCATCAAATTTCCTCACCTGGTAAACATTCTTCAATTTTAATTACATGCTTATTGTGGTGAACCACAATCGAAGTAATTTTAGAAGGTGAGATATCTGCTAACTGTAAACGAAAAAAAAAGACTAATGAAATTCAGATATCTTCCCTTGCCTATTATCCAAATTTACAGCTGTTTGCATAGCTCTACTTAATGAATATAGATTTTTCATATCCAGCAGAATTCCTAATCTCTTCCTTGTTTCTGTTTAAAACTGTCTATCCTCCCCCAGAAATCAGGAAATAATCTTTATTTTTTAAAACCTGATTTGCCTAGAGTTTTCCTCACATTTGCTGCAGAAAAATATTTAAACATATTTTGGGAATTCCCCTGAAAAGAGGCAGAAGAAAAGTAAGGAAAACAAAAAGGTGGTAGATGATGAGAGATGGGGAGAGAGAGCAGGAGATCTCTTCCACATGGCTCAAGAATTCTTTCATGACTGATGAAAGTCAAACTATGGAGATACTACTAAGAATGTGGCTAGGTGACAGACTGGTCTAGTCTCTGTCAAAGTTCCTAAAACGTTTATTATAAAACTTGAAACAAAAGTAACAATCCATTTAAATGAATCATCTAGCTCTTTCAATCTAAACTGAATTTCCTTTCCATTTATTGTCAATCATGAAAAATCCAATGTCTTGCATAAAAACAATGTTTGTAGAATATATACATGCATCTGATCTTTTCTGCATACTTGTCTGCAATAGTGGAAATTAGTTATCAGTTATAATATTTAATACTAAAGGTCTACATTCTATAATTTTAATAATTTCCCTAATCCCATGTTGAATCTACAAAATACATATAAAAGAACTCATTAAATCTGTAATGATTATAAAACATTTATGTCTGGATTCATGCAAACTTCAAGTTTATGGTATTTCATCAGGATATTCTCATCAATATTTACTTGCAGTGGAAGGAATGGATAGGCTGTGATAGGAGAGAGTCTCACAAGAGCCTGGAGACACAGCAGGCTGATTGTTCTGTCTTAGTGTTAACTTTTCTAAGTCTCTAGTTAAAATTCTTCATGGAGTACTTGCCCCTGTAGGTGTATATCCCTAAGTCTGTGTTGATAATGCTGGCCAGCCTCTCAGAAAATGCAACCATCACAAGTGCACAGGAATGGATAAGCACACCTTTCTTTCATCATCAGCAAAATGTCAAGTACTCACACAAGGTTCAGAACATCCTCTCCACATACAATAGCCCACACACCATTATTAGCTTTAGGACAACCAAAGTTCTTTTCAGAACAACAAAAACCAAATGCTGATGGACTATGATTCATGAAAATCTCCTTCCTAAAATCGCCCCTAAAAAACTTATTTCAAAACAGTACTAACCTACTAAGATGGTTTTGCAACAATATTTATTGAACTCCTATGCGAGTCCTAGCTCTTAGTCCCTCATCAGTGATTTTCACAGTTAATGGGCAGACAAAAAGAGATTCTATTTTAAGAAAGGATAATGCCTCATTAAAAATTAGTTTCCATATATTATTCAAAGAACTGTTTTTTTTTTTTTTAAGTATATATGAGTCATAGTAAGATATCTTCTACAGATCTGGCTACCAAAAATCTCTCTCCCATTTCTCCTCCCCACAAACCCCACACACTGGGAAAAAGGACAGGCAGGGGGAAAAAACTCCAAGGCCACAGTAATGGTTCATCCGTAACATATGAAATGTCTAGTTCTCTGAGTCACCCTGCTAAATAGTCATCTAAATATAAATGCTTGTTACTAACTCTGCCTGCACTGATACTGAAATGAGGAGCTAGGGGGTGTCTATCAAGCATTTAGTGTCCCAAGAGTCTCAGTGGTAAAGCATCCCCCTGCCAATGCAAGAGACACAAGTTTGCTCCTTGGGTCGGGAAGATCCTCTGGAGAAGAAATGCCTACCCACTTCAGTATACTTGCCCGGAAAATCCCATGGACAGAGCAGCCTGGCAGGCTACAGTCTATGGGGTTGCAAGAGTCAGATACCATTTAGTGGCTAAATAACAACAAATAAACCAGTTGAAAAATAATGGTTATCATTGTTATTAGGATGATTCTGCCTTCATTTGTTTGTTTTCTTTGGTAGGAGGAATGTTAAAAATGTCACTTATCCAATATCCATCACAGTTTAAATGACCATGAAATAAATTTTTCTCCTTTTCTTAAGAGCTGTTATATAATTTATATATGATGTTTTCAAAGTTTTATGTATCTGGCTTCAAAAGACTGAAAGTTTCAGCAAAAAATGGAGTAATACACAGGGGAATTCATAAACAAACAGAATATTTAAGAAAATGAAATAAATTTTTTCTACTAGATCACTAATAATTTCTTAAATACTGAGAGAGACTCCTTCTTCATATTCATATTGAACACTGGTGAAGATTAAAGAGAACTAGAAGAGACTCTCCATTTTTAAGGAGACTTTTTTGTTTATTTAACTAAAAAACATACTTTATTCAGATTTCCTCAGTTTTTACCTAAAGTCCTTTTTCAGTTCCAGAATTGCATCCAGAATAGCAAACTGCATTTAACTTGTCATATCTCTTTAGGCTTCTCTGGCTTCTAACAGCGTCTCAGATGTTCCTTGTTTGATGATTTTGACAGTTTTGAGGTTTACTGGTTGGGTATTTTGTAGAAAGACCTTCATTTAAGATTTGTCTGATATCTTCTCATAATTAGGCTAGGATTATGGGTTTTGGAGAAGATGAATGTAAAAAGTGCCATTTTCATCACATAAGCTATTAATGTGCTTAGTTGCTTAGTTGTGTCCAGCTCTTTGTGAACCCCTGGACTGTATCCTGCCAGGCTCCTCTGTCCATGAAATTTTCCAGGCAAGAATACTGGAGTGGGTTGCCATTTCTTACTCCAGAAGCTATCAGTATGACATCATTATTTACATTAAACTTGATCACCTGGGTGACAGTATTTGGTAAGTTCATCTGCTGTAAAATTACTCTCCTTCAACACTGCAGTCTATAGAAGAAACTGATTATGTACAGTCCATGCTTAAGGAGGAGAGAGTTAAGCAACATAAATTATTAGAAATGTTTTTACATTGGATATGTCTATCCTCCATTTATTTATGCAATCATGTATTTACATCAGATGAATTTGTGAATATTTTATACTTCTTGTTATAATACAATACTACTTTATTTTGTAGTTCCAACTGCCCCTGCATCCCTTTCATGGGGCTCCCAAGAAGTGCTAGTGGTAAAGACTCTGCCTGCCAGTGCAAGAGATGTGGGTTCAATCCTTTTATATGTCCCCATTTGTTGTGTTTTTGTTTGAGATTTTCCTTATTTCCTAACACTTTAAGATGCTCTAGGCTCATATTGAATATTTCTGGCTCAAACCTACAATGAACCATTTCTCCAAGGAGTCATGGTTCCTTTCATTGGAGAATGTATTCGAAACCAAGTTCTGAGTGCTAGGTGTGCTCACTATTTCTAAGACCTCTCAGCTACCAGAACACAGAAAATTGCATGTATATACTAACCCAGGAATATACACAAATCTATAAAAATTTTTGTAGGTTACCACCTTTATCTATATTAAGTAAACATGATTTATTCCAGCTCTTGCCTATCTGTGGTCTCTCACCAAAATCTATAACTTCAGTCTAGTCATGAGAAAAAAAAAATTAGTGATTCAAATATTCTATACTCCTTTCATGAGACGCAGTGCAACAGACAGGCAATATATTTTGGTTGGCATGGTCAACAGCACTGTTCTTCAGTGGTCTGGTGCCACAGCCTTCAAGGAGGGCCTGGGTCAAGTTCAAAGACACAGCCATGACCTTGGATCAACTGGGGTGAAGAATCAGAAAGTTGGAAGGGGCTGGAATGAGTGGGCTTCATAGGCGTGATCAGGAGTTTGTAAATTATCAATGGATGTTGAAGTTTGTGAGGAATATTAAGCCACACAATGACATAAATAGATCTGCAAGTCTTGGCTACAAACATTTAACTGCTGGTGGGTACAGAGCACAACTAAACCAGATTAGAATCCATCGTGATGATTTTTTTTTTAACTTACTAGGAAAAAGACTCCCATAGTCTAGCATCCTACTCATGTTACTTACTGTAGATTGATACAATTTAAACTGAAAAAAAAATTTTTTTCAATCTGAAAATCAAGTGAGTCAGTAAAAAAGAGAATTTTCTTTTCTTTTCTTTAGAAGCATACCTCCTATCTGCAAGGTAGAAAATGTTTAACCCTGTGGTTAAGTACTATATTGCTGTGCAAATTTTCTGGCTCTCACATAAGATGCACCTGCTTTTAAGTCAAGGAGATTATGAGATGCAGAATCTGTCTGAGCCATTTAATATCAGTGAAGCAGGCAACAGCAGCAGGGGTATTTTTCATGACATACCTATTGAAATGTGATGTTATATTCAAACACTTTCTTAATGACAACCATTCACCCACAATATTAAGGAGCCTCAAATAAGGTGTTTTAAAATCTGGAGATTCAACTCCTGCGTCAAAACAACTCAAGGTGCAAAGTGAAAATGACTATTTGGAAACCAGAAAAGTAATAAAATTAGAAAACTGCAATAAATAATGTCAGCAGGGCCCACTGCAGCCAAGGTTAAACAATCTGTTCTTCAGGTATTATTAAGGTAGTGAGACCTGAAGTCATGCTAGCATCGCTGTTGTGGGTGTAACCTCAGACAACTGGAACTGATACCCAATTATCACTCTCTGTGTAGGATCTGGCACTGCAGGGCCTTTCTTCTTTTATAATTTTCATCACCAGGTAAGGAAAGAATATGTTCATTCTCTTCAACTCTAATGGAGTACAGTGGCTGGCACTCTTCATTTAAGGCTCATATACATGTTCGTGTGCACACTCCTTCTCTCTAACGCCAAACTGAGCTTCAGGAAGATTAGCCTGTGACTCACACATTTATGAACTTTCATAGCATCTAACACAGGGATAGGCCCTTATATGTACTCTAGCTCTAATGTACTACAAGACTTGATTTACTGAATGACAATTTTATATTTCAGAAATAAGAAAGGAGCATAGATAAATGTTCTGAAAACTTGGAGAAGAAAAACAAGAGGGCAGATGAGGCATTTATTCAGAGAACAAACGTTACAGAACTTACATGAAAGAACATTTAAGAGCACTGCTTTCAGGGTTTAAGAGGCAAACCTCAGGCATTTTTCTAAAATTCATTTTATTCATGTATAGTTGATTTCAACATTGTGTTAATGTCTGCTGTACAGCACAGTGATTCAGTTACACACACACACACACACACACATATATACCCATGCATATATATATATATTTTTTAATTGGAGGATAATTGCTTTACAATGTTATGTTGGTTTCTGCTCTTCAAAAACATGAATCAGCTATAAGTATACATATTTCCCCTTCTTCTTGAGCCTCCCTCCCATTGCTCTCCCATCCTACCCCTCTAGGTCATCACAGAACACAGCTTATATATTTTACACATGATAGTGTATATATGCCAGTGCTAATCTCTTAATTCATCCCACCCTCTCCTTCGCTCACTGTATCCACAAATCTATTCTCCATATCTGTGTGTCTATTTCTGCTGTTTGAATAGGTTCATCAGTATCATTTTTCTAGAATCCATCCTTTATCATATTCTTTGCCACGCCTTATTTGAGGCTCCTTAATATTGTGGGTGAATAGTTGTTAACAAATTTCCAAAATATAGCATCACATTTCAATAGGGGTGTCATGGAAAACACCCCTGCTGCTGTTGCCTGCTCTACTGATATTAAATTGGCAGATATTATACCACTGAATATAGTTCCCTGTGATATACAGTAGGATTTTGTCATTTATGGGGCTCCCTCATGGCTCAGATGATACAAAAGCTGCCGGCAATGCAGGAGACCCAGGTGTGAACTGTGGGTCAGGAAGATCCCCTGGAGAAGGGACTGGCTACTCACCCCAGTATTCCTGATTTTTAATCCATGATTAACTCAGAATGACAAAAAGTCTGAATGAGCCATGGTGGCTCAGATGGGGAAGATCCCCTGGAGAAGGGACTGGCTGCCCACTCTAGTCTGAAGAACCGCATGGACAGAGGAGGCTCAAGAGCAACAGTCCATGGGGTCACAGAGAGGTGGGCAAAACTGAGCAACCAACAGTTTCACTTGTTATTTACCCATTCTCCACATGATCATTTGCATCTGTAATTCCAAACCCTCAGGCGTTTTATTTTCGTTTTCTTCATCACCAAACTAAACCTCTCACTGACACAGGAATTACATATTAATATCTCATAAGGTACCTCAAACCATCACTCCTAAGAACTGGTTCTGAACATCAAGCAGACGGAAGCAATCCTTTAGCTACCATAAAAAGAAGAATGCTTGCAGGGAAAAGAGAATGGAATATGAGAAAATCTCAAGCAAAAATTAATATACATTGGGAAAACTCACCTCTGAGGAAAGTCAAACAAAGTGGGATTTTTTGAAAAAAATTTTTAAATAAGCATGTAGCAGACATATTGGTTGTTGCTCAAAGAATACAACCCCTTCCTCCATGCCCGAGGCATTAGGTGCCCAGCCTCGGCACATTGCTCAGGGCTTAAGGCTTACCCAGCCCCTTCCTGTCTGTCAGTCATTGGACTAAGGGTGTGTGTCGGTATGTGTCCTCTGTGCAGGCCTCACTCTGATCAAAGGGACATGAGAGGGGATTTACTGGGGTCTAACAAGGAGATCCAACCAGTCCATTCTAAAGGAGATCATTCCTGGGTGTTCTTTGGAAGGAATGATGCTAAAGCTGAAATTCCAGTACTTTGGCCACCTTATGCGGAGAGTTGACTCACTGGAAAAGACTCTGATGGTGGTGGAGCTTGGGGGAAGGAGGAGAAGGAGAGACGACAGAGGATGAGATGGCTGGATGGCATCACCGACTCGATGGACGTGAGTTTGACTGAACTCCGGGAGTTGGTGATGGACAGGGAGGCCTGGCGTGCTGCGATTCATGGGGTCGCAAAAAATCGGACACGACTGAGTGACTGAACTGAACTGAACTGAACAATTTACTGGAGAGATTTTCCTCTCTGGAGAGAAAAACAATTTTTGACACTATTTATCTTACTCAGTGCTTTAAAACCAACTTTCATATGAGAACAGGCAATTTTTGACCCCTAAAAGGAGGTGGCAAGAATACACGGAAGAACTGTACAAAAAAGATCTTCATAACCCAGATAATCATGATGATGTGATCACTCATCTAGAGCCAGACATCTTGGAACGTGAAGCCAAGTGGGCCTTAGAAAGCATCACTACGAACAAAGCTAGTGGAGGTGATGGAATTCCAGTTGAGCTGTTTCAAATCCTGAAAGATGATGCTGTGAAAGTGCTGCACTCAATATGCCAGCAAATTTGGAAAACTCAGTAGTGGCCACAAGACTGAAAGAGGTCAGTTTTCATTTCAATTCCAAAGAAAGGCAATGCCAAAGAATGCTCAAACTATCACACAATTGCACTCATCTCACATGCTAGTAAAGTAATGCTCAAAATTCTCCAAGTCAGGCTTTAGCAATACNTTTTCTTTTCTTTAGAAGCATACCTCCTATCTGCAAGGTAGAAAATGTTTAACCCTGTGGTTAAGTACTATATTGCTGTGCAAATTTTCTGGCTCTCACATAAGATGCACCTGCTTTTAAGTCAAGGAGATTATGAGATGCAGAATCTGTCTGAGCCATTTAATATCAGTGAAGCAGGCAACAGCAGCAGGGGTATTTTTCATGACATACCTATTGAAATGTGATGTTATATTCAAACACTTTCTTAATGACAACCATTCACCCACAATATTAAGGAGCCTCAAATAAGGTGTTTTAAAATCTGGAGATTCAACTCCTGCGTCAAAACAACTCAAGGTGCAAAGTGAAAATGACTATTTGGAAACCAGAAAAGTAATAAAATTAGAAAACTGCAATAAATAATGTCAGCAGGGCCCACTGCAGCCAAGGTTAAACAATCTGTTCTTCAGGTATTATTAAGGTAGTGAGACCTGAAGTCATGCTAGCATCGCTGTTGTGGGTGTAACCTCAGACAACTGGAACTGATACCCAATTATCACTCTCTGTGTAGGATCTGGCACTGCAGGGCCTTTCTTCTTTTATAATTTTCATCACCAGGTAAGGAAAGAATATGTTCATTCTCTTCAACTCTAATGGAGTACAGTGGCTGGCACTCTTCATTTAAGGCTCATATACATGTTCGTGTGCACACTCCTTCTCTCTAACGCCAAACTGAGCTTCAGGAAGATTAGCCTGTGACTCACACATTTATGAACTTTCATAGCATCTAACACAGGGATAGGCCCTTATATGTACTCTAGCTCTAATGTACTACAAGACTTGATTTACTGAATGACAATTTTATATTTCAGAAATAAGAAAGGAGCATAGATAAATGTTCTGAAAACTTGGAGAAGAAAAACAAGAGGGCAGATGAGGCATTTATTCAGAGAACAAACGTTACAGAACTTACATGAAAGAACATTTAAGAGCACTGCTTTCAGGGTTTAAGAGGCAAACCTCAGGCATTTTTCTAAAATTCATTTTATTCATGTATAGTTGATTTCAACATTGTGTTAATGTCTGCTGTACAGCACAGTGATTCAGTTACACACACACACACACACACACACACACACACATATATATACCCATGCATATATATATATTTTTTTAATTGCAGGATAATTGCTTTACAATGTTATGTTGGTTTCTGCTGTTCAAAAACATGAATCAGCTATAAGTATACATATTTCCCCTTCTTCTTGAGCCTCCCTCCCATTGCTCCCCCATCCTACCCCTCTAGGTCATCACAGAACACAGCTTATATATTTTACACATGATAGTGTATATATGCCAGTGCTAATCTCTTAATTCATCCCACCCTCTCCTTCGCTCACTGTATCCACAAATCTATTCTCCATATCTGTGTGTCTATTTCTGCTGTTTGAATAGGTTCATCAGTATCATTTTTCTAGAATCCATCCTTTATCATATTCTTTGCCACGCCTTATTTGAGGCTCCTTAATATTGTGGGTGAATAGTTGTTAACAAATTTCCAAAATATAGCATCACATTTCAATAGGGGTGTCATGGAAAACACCCCTGCTGCTGTTGCCTGCTCTACTGATATTAAATTGGCAGATATTATACCACTGAATATAGTTCCCTGTGATATACAGTAGGATTTTGTCATTTATGGGGCTCCCTCATGGCTCAGATGATACAAAAGCTGCCGGCAATGCAGGAGACCCAGGTGTGAACTGTGGGTCAGGAAGATCCCCTGGAGAAGGGACTGGCTACTCACCCCAGTATTCCTGATTTTTAATCCATGATTAACTCAGAATGACAAAAAGTCTGAATCAGCCATGGTGGCTCAGATGGGGAAGATCCCCTGGAGAAGGGACTGGCTACTCACCCCAGTATTTCTGATTTTTAATCCATGATTAACTCAGAATGACAAAAAGTCTGAATGAGCCATGGTGGCTCAGATGGGGAAGATCCCCTGGAGAAGGGACTGGCTACTCACCCCAGTATTTCTGATTTTTAATCCATGATTAACTCCCTGTCTCTTATACACATCTAGATGTGTATAAGAGACAGCTCCAGGACCAGCAAGGCACCAAGATGTTGCCTATGTGTGNGATTAACTCAGAATGACAAAAAGTCTGAATGAGCCATGGTGGCTCAGATGGGGAAGATCCCCTGGAGAAGGGACTGGCTACTCACCCCAGTATTTCTGATTTTTAATCCATGATTAACTCAGAATGACAAAAAGTCTGAATTAGCCATGGTAGCTCAGATGGGGAAGATCCCCTGGAGAAGGGACTGGCTGCCCACTCTAGTCTGAAGAACCGCATGGACAGAGGAGGCTCAAGAGCAACAGTCCATGGGGTCACAGAGAGGTGGGCAAAACTGAGCAACCAGCAGTTTCACTTGTTATTTACCCATTCTCCACATGATCATTTGCATCTGTAATTCCAAACCCTCAGGCGTTTTATTTTCGTTTTCTTCATCAGCAAACTAAACCTCTCACTGACACAGGAATTACATATTAATACCTCATAAGGTACCTAAAACCATCACCCCGAAGAACTGGTTCTGAACATCAAGCAGACGGAAGCAATCCTTTAGCTACTATAAAAAGAAGAATGCTTGCAGGGAAAAGAGAATGGAATATGAGAAAATCTCAAGCAAAAATTAACATACATTGGGAAAACTCACCTCTGAGGAAAGTCAAACAAAGTGGGATCTTTTGAAAAAAATTTTTAAATAAGCATGTAGCAGACATATTGGTTGTTGCTCAAAGAATACACCCCCTTCCTCCATGCCCGAGGCATTAGGTGCCCAGCCTCGACACATTGCTCAGGGCTTAAGGCTTATCCAGCCCCTTCCTGTCTGTCAGTCATTGGAATAAGGGTGTGTGTCGGTATGTGTCCTCTGTGCAGGCCTCACTCTGATTAAAGGGACATGAGAGGGGATTTACTGGGGTCTAACAAGGAGATCCAACCAGTCCATTCTAAAGGAGATCANGATTCATGGGGTCGGAAAGAGTCGAACGTGACTGAGCAACTGAACTAAACTGAAGAGGCACTAACACTCTAGAGTGATGAGAGAAGAACAAGAGGCTGGGTCCCTGATGGCCTCATGGAGCTTCTAATGACCCTGGCCTGCTTTCCTCCAGACTTTTCACTCAGAAACGAGAAAGGTTCCATGACTTTATCGCTATTGGTTAAGTTCATTCAAATTTACACAGTAGATTTAGAGCCTTTAGAAATATAAAGGAAGGAGTAATAAACATAAAGCAAACCATTAATTAAGTAGCAAAATGATGAATATGAATCAGAAACAGCTATCTGATTAAATATAGCCAAACAGAAATCTGAAAATGAAAATTGTAGACATTAATGAACTAGACTGGACAAATGCCAAACTACAGAGAAAATGAATGAAGAAAGCATAGAAAGATTAATAAATGAAAAATAAATAAAAGTTAAAGGAGAATGTATTAAATGGCTCCAATATAAGCCTTATGTGCATACACGCTAACTGGTATAGTTGTGTCCGATTCTGCAACCCTATGGACAGTAGCCTGCCAGGCTCCTCTGTCCATGGTATTCTCCAGGCAAGAATACTGGAATGGGTGGCCATGCCCTCCAGCAAATCTTCCCAACCCAGGGTTCAAAACGTCTTCTGCATTGCAGGTGGATTCTTTACTGCTGAGCTACCTGAGAAGCCTGTATATATACATATATAGAAGTGCATATATGTGTATAATGTAGGAGAAATAAAGTTTAAAATGTACAACATCACAACTTAGTCTGGGGGCAATTCCTCCAAACATGAGAGGTGTAAACTTGTACACACTGATCAGTTTCCATTTTCACCTCAGCAAAACAGTTTCTCCTGTCATGAGAGGAATGTCAAGAATATATTCCATAACACAGCACATATAATTTAAAATGTACTATATTTTTAGTAAGTTTTTGATCAAAGTGAAATATTTAATGAAGTCCAATTAGTCCATTGCCTTTTAAATCATGGAATATTTCAATAAATACGGGCTCAACTTTTTTGTATAGGAAAGTCAGCTGTTTAAGTCATTTTTAAATGCATTTTTTTTAAATACAGAAAGAACATTCAGGAGAAAATTTAATGGATATGGGACAAAGATGACAAACATAAGCAATGAAATCAAGTAAAAGAAATTATTCTGACATTTAAAAATAAATTGTACCAAACTTAGATTATACATAAGCTAAAGTTACTAAAAGAAAAAGTTTTCACATAAAATTAATTAACAGGCATGCTGGTTATTTGAGAATCCAATTAAAAAGAGGACTGATTTATGCACATGCTAGAAAAAAACATTAAATTTCTTGATAATTTTACACAAAACATTGATGTCAACAAATATTACAGAATACACTAAATATGCTTTCTCTTCAGCCACCAGCTGACTAACAAGTGTCATAAAATCACTCTAGTACTCTTGCCTGGAAAATCCCATGGATGGAGGAGCCTTGTAGGCTACAGTCCATGGGGTCACTAAGAGTCTGATATGACTGAGCGACTTCACTTTCGCCTTTCACTTTCATGCATTGGAGAAGGAAATGGCAACCCACTCCAGTGTTCTTGCCTGGAGAATCCCAGGGACGGGGGAGCCTGGTGGGCTGCCATCTATGGGGTTGTATAGAGTCGGACATGCTGACTTAGCGGCAGCAGCAATGCTCAGGAAACCTTGAAAACCCCTGAAATATAACAGCTGATACATGAAATAAACCTGAGAGAGGTTAACCCAAATTTGAAAACAATCCTGTAAATTTATGTATAGCATTATCAGTAATTAGTTGTAAAGCTAAAAGACACTTTCCCAAGCTGTCAGTAATTATATGCACACACTTCAGCCATGCTAGAGGAAAGATTAAAATTTATCATTTTATTTTTTTCTATAGAAAACGTTATATGGAGAAGGAAATGGCAACCCATCCCAGTATTCTTGCCTGGAAAATCCCATGGAGCTTGGTAGGCTACAGTCCATGGGGTCTCAAAGAGTCGGACATGACTGAGCGACTTCACTTCAGTTACTACATAACATCCAGCTGAAGACTAGCAGAGGGGTATTNTTATATGGAGAAGGAAATGGCAACCCATCCCAGTATTCTTGCCTGGAAAATCCCATGGAGCTTGGTAGGCTACAGTCCATGGGGTCTCAAAGAGTCGGACATGACTGAGCGACTTCACTTCAGTTACTACATAACATCCAGCTGAAGACTAGCAGAGGGGTATTCTTTCTGCCTGCTTCTGATGCCTATGTCAGAAGCTTTCTCTATCTCCTTTATACTTTAATAAAACTTTATTACACTCACACACACAAAAGAAAACATTATAAACTTTTGCATATGAAGAGGTGATCAAAAGGTATGCAGCCAAAAAAAAAAAAAAAAAGTATAACATTGATGTTGCTGCTGCTGCTGCTGCTAAGTCACTTCAGTCGTGTCCGACTCTGTGTGACCCCATAGACGGCAGCCCACCAGGCTCCCCCGTCCCTGGGATTCTCCAGGCAAGAACACTGGTGTGGGTTGCCATTTCCTTCTCCAACGCATGAAAGAGAAAAGTGAAAGTGAAGTAGCTCAGTCTGTCCGACTGGTAGCGACCCCATGGACTGCAGCCCACCAGGCTACTCTGTCCATTGGATTTTCCAGGCAAGAGTACTGGGGTGGGGTCCCATTGCCTTCCCCGAACATTGATGTTAGGTAGTTAATAAGAATATTATTAAATTTTTTGAATTTTATGATATTTGTGATATTTATCAGCCTTCTAAAATTCATATTTTGTCATGACTTCTCATTCTAAATAAACATCCACATTTCTACCTATTTTCATATTCTTAATTCTTATTAATTTTCCTGAGTAATAAGGGCTTCAAATTGAGTATATTCTAGGGTCCACAAAATGTGGATCTCTTCCAGAAAGAGAATTGAATATAAGCAATCAATTCTTAGGAAAATGTTTGCAAAGTATTAAAATGGAAATTTTAATATCTTTAGATTAACAGCTTTGACATTTCAGAACAAGGAATACATATATAATCCAAAGTACTTCCTAGTCAAGTTTGTTAATAAACATGCAAAAATATCTCTGAGCCAGGAAATGAACCCACACATATAAGGGCAATTAATTTATGACAAAGGAGGCAAGAATATACAATGAAGAAATGACAGACTCTTTAATAAATGGTTTTGGGATTATTGGACAAATATATGCAAAAGAATTAAACTGGACTACTTTCTCACAACATGAACAAAAATAAATTCAAAATAGATAAAGACGTAGATGTAAGACCTGAAATCATAAAACTTCTGGAAGAAAAATAGGCAGGACACTCTTTGGCATCAGTCTTAGTAATTTTTTTTGGGGGGGATACATCTCCTTAGGCAAAAGAAGTAAAAGCAAAAATAAACAAGTAGGACAAAGTCAAACTAAAGTGCTTTTGCACAGGGAAGGAAACTATAAACAAAATGAAAAGGCAAACTACTTAATGGGAGAAGATGTTTGCAGATGATATATCCAATAAGGAATCACTATCCAAAATATGAAAAGAATTCATATAACTCAATATGAAGAAAAAAGCAATTAAAAAATGGACAGAGGATCTGACTAGACATTCTTTCAAAGACATACAGACGGCCAACAGTCACATGAAAAAGATGATTAATATGACTAACCATGAGGGAAATACAAATCAAAACCACAGTGAGCTATCACCTCATATCTGTCAGAATGGCAAAAAGACAAGAAATAACAGTGTTGGAGACAACATGGGGGAAAGAGAACCCTCACACTAATGGTGGGAATGTAAACAGGTGCAGCCACTATGGAAAATAGGATGGAAACTCCTCAAAACATTAAAAATAGAACCATTATATGATCCAGCAATTCCACTCCTGGGTATTTATCTGAAGAAAACAGAAACACTAATTTGAAAAGATATATGCCTGTGTTCACTACAGCATTATTTACAATAGTTAAGATCTGGAAGCAATCTAAAGTGAAAGTGAAAGTCACTCAGTGGTGTCCAACTCTTTGTGGCTTCATGGACTATACAGTCCATGGAATTCTCCAGGCCAGACTACTGGAGTGGGGAGCTGTTCCCTTCTCCAGGGGACCTTCCCAAACTGGATCATACCCAGGTCTCCCACACTGCAGGCTGATTCTTTACCAGACGAGCCAGCAGGGTACCAACTGAGCTACTGGGGAAGCCCATCTATCCATAAAAGAATGGACAAAGAAGTCATACATTTAGTTACATATTCAGATATATCAGTTATATCTGTATCCATATATAGATACAGATATTTAGAAATAGGTATAAAACTCAGCCATAAAAATTAGAATGAAATTAGTGCCACTTTCTAGAACATGGACGGACCAAAGAGTATGATGCTAAGTGAAATAAGCCAGAAAAAGACAAATACTATATCATTTCACTTATATGGGGAATCTACAAAATACCAAGTGAATAAACATAATATAAACAGATATATTAGTATATAAGAGAACAAGCTGGTGGTTGCCAGAGAAGAAGGCGGTGAGAGGAAGAAAGAAACAAGTGAAGGAGATTCAGTTCAGTTCAGTTCAGTTCAGGCACTCAGTCGTGTCCGACTCTTTGTGACCCCATGAACTGCAGCACGCCAGGCCTCCTTGTCCATCATCAACTGCCAGAGTCCACCCAAACCCATGTCCATTGAGTCAGTGATGCCATCCAACCATCTCATCCTCTATCGTCCCCTTCTCCTCATGCCCTCAATCCCTCCCAGCATCAAGGTCTTTTCAAATGAGTCAGCTCTTCACATCAGGTGGCCAAAGTATTGGAGTTTCAGCTTCAGCAGCAGTCCTTCCAGTGAATATTCAGGACTGATTTCCTTTCGGATGGACTGGCTNGCAGTCCAAGGGACTCTCAAGAGTCTTCTCCAACATCACAGTTCAAAAGCATCAATTCTTTGGTGCTCAGCTTTCTTTATAGTCCAACTCTCACATACAAAATAGAGTCTGACACTGTTTCCACTGTTTCCCCATCAATTTGCCATGAAGTGATGGGACCAGATGTCATGATCTTAGTTTTCTGAATGTTGAGCTTTAAGCCAACTTTTTCACTCTCCTCTTTCACTTTCATCAAGAGACTTTTTAGCTCCTCTTCACTTTCTGCCATAAGGGTGCTGTCATCTGCATATCTGAAGTTATTGATATTTCTCCCAGCAATCTTGATTCCAGCTTGTGCTTCCTCCAGCCCAGTGTTTCTCATGATGTACTCTGCATATAAGTTAAATAAGCAGGATGACAGTATACAGCCTTGACATACTCCTTTTCCTATTTGGAACCAGTCTGTTGTTCCATGTCCTGTTCTAACTGTTTCTTTCTGACCTGCATACTTTCTCAAGAGGCAGGTCAGGTGGTCTGGTATTGAGAGTTGCAAAATAAATGAGTCATGGGTATGAAGTGTGCAAAATAAATGAGTCATGGGTATGAAGTATGCAATGTGGGGAATAAAGTCAGCAGCTATGTGATAGCTTTGTATGGCAACATACTATAACTAGACTTATCTTTACACTTAAAAATGTATAGAAGTATCATGTAACAGGAATTAATATAGTTTTACAGGTCAATTATATTTCAAACACAAACTCATAGAAAAAGGGGTCAGATTTGTGGTTATCACAGAGGTGGGGGAGGGAGAATCAGATGAAGGAATTCAAAAGGCACAAACTTGCAATTATAACATAAATAAGTAATAGGGACATAATGTACAACACAGTAGATATAACTAACGATGCGGTATATTATACATGAAAGTTGTTAATAAGGGTAAATTCTAGGAGTTGTCATCACAAGGAAAATATTCTTTTTCTTTCTTTAATCTTGTATATGTATGAGATAATGGATGTTCACTAAACTTATTGTGATAATCATTTGATGATATGTGTGTGAGTGTGTGTGAAGTCGCTCAGTCGTGTCTGACTCTTTGCGACCCCATGGACTGTAGCCTACCAGGCTCCTCCCTCCATGGGATCCTCCAGGCAAGAGTACTGGAGTGGGTTGCCATTTCCTTCTCCAGAGGATCTTCCCGACCCAGGGATTGAACCCAGGTCTCCTGCATTCCAGGCAGGTGCTTTAACCTCTGAGCCACCAGGGAAGCCCTTTGATGATATGTGTAAGTCAAATCATTATGCTGTATACCTTAAAATTATAGTAGTATATGTCAATTACATCTCAAATTGAACGAAAAAAAAAATCTCTGAAATGTACTATGATTTTCTTGTGTTTCAACAACGTGAAGTCTTTATACCATGACTTAGCAGAAATAAATAACAACGAATAAAACAGACAAGACAAATAAATAACACAACAAATAAAGACATTTCTGTTAACACTGGCTTACTTTTCAAAGCTATACATCCACCATCATCCTCCCATTTACACAATTATATGTTTCATTTTTAATCTCTGTGTATTATTTCTTTGGTCACATCTTTCAGTAGGGAAGCCCTTTGATGATATGTGTAAGTCAAATCATTATGCTGTATACCTTAAAATTATAGTAGTATATGTCAATTACATCTCAAATTGAACGAAAAAAAAAATCTCTGAAATGTACTATGATTTTCTTGTGTTTCAACAACGTGAAGTCTTTATACCATGACTTAGCAGAAATAAATAACAACGAATAAAACAGACAAGACAAATAAATAACACAACAAATAAAGACATTTCTGTTAACACTGGCTTACTTTTCAAAGCTATACATCCACCATCATCCTCCCATTTACACAATTATATGTTTCATTTTTAATCTCTGTGTATTATTTCTTTGGTCACATCTTTCAGAAGTATTCCTAGGTTTCCCAAAACAACAATTTCAAGAGCAGATTGCTTGCTGAATTGACTTAGTACTTCTCCATGTTGTTCATTCTCTTCTCATAAGGTTTAGAGTAAATGGGATTCTCTGTTCTATATTTCCCATGAAAATGCAAAAAAAAATGAATAGGCATAAAGTGATATTTGGCCTACATTTAGCTACGAAGTCATTTCATTTACAATAATGTATATTCAATGAACTTCAGTACATTTACTCAGGGCTTCCCTGTGGCTCAGCTGGTAAAGAATCTGCCTGCGATTCGGGAGACCTGGGTTCGATCCCTGGGTTGGGAAGATCCCCTGGAGAAGGGAAAGGCTATCCACCTTAGTATTCTGGCCTGGAGAAGTCCATGGACTGTATAATCCATGGGGTTGCAAAGAGTCAGACACAACTGAGCGACTTTCACTTTCACTTTCAGAGCTTCAAAAGGGCTTCCCAGGTGGTATGACTGGTAAAGAACATGTCTGTTAATGCAGGAGATGTAAGAGAGATATGGGTTCTATCCCTGGGATGAGAAGATCCCCTGGAGGAGGGCATGGCAACCCATTCCAGTATTCTTGCCTGGAGAATCTCAAGGTCAAAGGAACCTGGCAGGCTACCGGTCAATAGGGTCACAAAGAGTCAGACACAACTGAAGCAACTTAGGACACATGCATGCAGAGTTTCACAAATCCAAGGTGTTGATCAGCAGCAGTACAGCCTCGTGTGAAGAGGCCAGGCTATACAGTCAGATAGCTTGCTCTTGTTTGAATTCAGACCTTGTGTGTGACAGCTCACTGACCTTAAGCAAGTTTTCTGACTATATTCCACTTCCCAACAATAAAATTAGGCTGGCAATAGTAGTGCCAATATAATGAGACTAGTGGAGATCAAAAGGATAATCCAAGTATATTACTTGAAAAAGAATATGGCACATAGTAGACTCCTAATAAATGTCATCTTTTATTATTATTAATCACAATCCCTCTCTATCCACTGGTCTCTAATTCTTACCTAGAATGTTTAAAGTAAAAAGCCAACCACATGCTTCCCTGGTGGCTCAGCTGGTAAAGAATATGCCTGCAATGTGGGAGACCTGGATTCGACCTCTGGGTTGGGAATATTCCCTGGAGAAGGGAACAGCTACCCACCCCAGTATTCTGGCCTGGAGAATTCCATGGACTTTTATTATTATTAATCACAATCCCTCTCTATCCACTGGTCTCTAATTCTTACCTAGAATGTTTAAAGTAAAAAGCCAACCACATGCTTCCCTGGTGGCTCAGCTGGTAAAGAATATGCCTGCAATGTGGGAGACCTGGATTTGACCTCTGGGTTGGGAATATTCCCTGGAGAAGGGAACAGCTACCCACCCCAGTATTCTGGCCTGGAGAATTCCATGGACTGTACAGTCCATGGGGTCACAAAGAGTCGGTCACAACTGAGTGACTTTCACTCATGATATAGTACCTGAAATAGAGAGGAACAAGCACAGGAAATTTGTTTCCTCTTGAACATAGTAGATCTGGTTCAACTATTGTTACATTATCTATATATTTTTAACACCAAGAATTACAGGGTGTTGAGTAAAGGTATTAGAACAACCTCTAAAACTTGTAGTTATCTCTACCTATTAAAAAAGGACTGTGACACTCCAAACAAAGACCATGTTATATACACATTCTGAAAGTTTGGAAACAGTCTTACTGAAAACTGCAGGGTGATAAATAAGCCCAGAAAAGATTTGTATGGCAGACATAACTTTCTCAGGTTGAAGCTTAATCACACATTCTCATTCTGAAAAGGAGATATGACTAGCACTCATGTAAACAAGCATTTTTTGACCTAAACATCAGACAGTTTTATCACAATGGTAGATGTTTTCATCTTAGCAAAATTGGGTGGCCAACTGGAGCACTACAAAATTGTTTTCAGTATTTGTGAAGAAATCAATTGAAGTCCATGCCCAAGCAAAAATAGTATATCAAGATGGGTTAGATACAAAATCATGTAAAATTAACTTGAATCACTAACAAATTCTATTGTATTTCAATGCAATTTATTAATATTCACATAAGAATGTTTCTTAAAGGTTAATATTTTACATTCTTTTGCCATGCTTACAAATTTAGGAAAACAATACTACACAAATCCTATAAAAATAAATCTGCCATTCTCACAAATATTTACTAACAAGAATATGAAGATTAATTTCTCTGATTCCAGGATTTAAATTTTCATCTTTATAAATCCTAGATCCATGACTTCTTCAGTTTGAATGATTCACAGCAAATGTAACAAAAGAGAACATAAATCACAATTTTCTATGCTGACAGTTAAAATGGGGAATCCATCAGATTTTCTTAACGTTTTCTAAATTTGATTCATTCTTTAAGTTGCTAGGTTATTTTTCTATTGATATTAGGCCTAAATCATCTTTAAAAATCAAATAATCCTTTACTTGTTTCATGCTCTCATTCCTAGTAACTGAAGTCAAGCAACAGAACTTAAGAGTAATCTGAATACTTCTTTTTTTAACCTTAAAACAAGTATAAATTAACATTCAATGTGCAACCCTCACTTATCTTTTTAAATAGTGTACTGTAGGGAGACTGGATACATGTATATGTATGGCTGAATCCCTTTGCTGTCCACCTGAAACTACCACAACATTTTAAATTGGCTATAAGTTTAAAAGAAAAAAAAATACTAGAAATAACATAAACAGTGTACTATATTATATCTTGGTCTTCCCAGGTGGCACTAGTGGTAAAGAACCCACTTGCTAATGCAGGAGACATAAGAGAGGCAACTTTGATCTCTCGGTTGGGAAGATCCTCTGGAGGAGAGCATGGCAACCCCACTGCAGTATTCTTGTCCCATGAACAGAGGAGCCTGGTAAGCTACAATCCACAGGGTCGCAAAGAGTCAGACATGAGTGAAGTGACTTAACAAAGCAGAGCACATTGTACCCTAAGAGTGACTCTTTAGTTCTACAAAGTGTGGGTTGCCTCTACACTAAGGAGGCAAGATTTATAAAGCATGTGCTCATACACTGGTTTGTGATGAAAACGGTCTACTTAACAAAAAAAAACACCCATGTCCCCCACAAAAACAAGCCAGGGATTCTAATTTAGCATCAGCTGTTCAAAAGTATTTGAGGACAGCATTTATTAAAATCCAAGCAGCTTCCTCTTCAGTTCAGTTCAGTTCAGTCACTCAGTCGTGTCCGACTCTTTGCAGCCCCATGAATCGCAGCACGCCAGGCCTCCCTGTCCATCACCAATTCCAGTTCACTCAGACTCACGTCCATCGAGTTGGTGATGCCATCCAGCCATCTCATCCTCTGTTGTTCCCTTCTCCTCCTGCCCCAATCCCTCCCAGCATCAAAGTCTTTTCCAGTGAGTCAACTCTTCTTAGTTATCAGTAAAACAAATATAAAATGTGTGCTACAATATATATCTTGGTCTGATTTGGATTAGTCAAAGATATTCAGAGAAAAAAGACCATTTGGGCCAGTCTCTGACATATGGAATATTGTACTCAGGATACATTTATTCTACCAGTATTGTCTACTCAACTGTAAACATGCTTTTGAAATAATCAAACAGTTGCTAAGATCACTTTCCATTAGCACTGTGGAAAATGTACTGACTGTAAAGCATTCTGGAATAATATTTTCTGCACTGCAGGTGAAAACTTGGCTGTTTCCACTTTGTAGAACTTTGGCATCTAGAACAAGTCTACCATAGGCAAGAGAGGTAACTGACAGACTTCACATGTCAATATACTGATTTTCAATGCATGATTAACTCAGAATGACAAAAATCTGGATTAACCATGGTGGCTCAGACAGTAAAGAATCTGCCTGCAATGTGGGAGACCCAGGTTCAAACCCTGCATTGGGAAGATTCCCTGGAGAAAGGATGGTTACCCACTCCAGTATTCTTGTCTGGAGAATTCCATGGGCAAAGGAGCCTCAGGTTGCCAGGGGTTAGCAGTCCATGGGATCACAAACAGTTGGAGACAATTGAGCAACTAATCACTTTTTTTCAAAAGTGTGAATGGATATTTATACCACTGACTTGTATAAGTCAACTGAAAAAGATGAAAAACACATTCTTAATAACATCAAGGTTTATGCCTCTCCTACTATAGGGAATTAAATGCTCCCCCCATAAATGACTAACTGTGGAAATGGTTAGGTGAATGGACCCAGTTGTGATTACCTTCAAATTCACTCTTCAGAATTTCCACCTGTGCATTTTACTAGCCCCACTACTTAAGATTTTTCCACATTATCTGACTATAAACATCTAGCCCATTCACAGAAGCTTTTCCTGACCTCTGGTTACTAGGTACCCCTAAGATATGATCTCACACTTTTATAGTGCTGTTCACAAATGTAACTGGATAATTGTCTGCTTAATTCTGTACTTAATGTCTCCCTCCTCCCTAGATGACTAGCTATATAAAGGCAGTGGCAGCCCCTCCCTTCTTCCCTGAGTACCAAACGCTGCTGGCCAGAGCCCACCAGACACAAATCCTCACACAGGTTGTTGATGACTGTTAACTGTGAACACAGCCAGCCTACAAAAAGTACGGGCATGCACAGAATAGCAGCGTATCTATGTTCCCATCCTCAAAACAACTATCAACAGTGTGCCAATTTTTAAAAGATATTTTTTAAAAAGGAACTCATATACACCGTGGCTGATTTATGTCAATGTATGGCAAAACCAAAACAGTATTAAAAAAAAATATTTTGAAACACCTAAAGTTTCATCCTATCTTATCTCGCTCCTTTCCAAAAGTGATCTCTTGCTTAACAGTTGCTAAGATCACTTTCCATTAGCACTGTGGAAAATGTACTGACTGTAAAGCATTCTGGAATAATATTTTCTGCACTGCAGGTGAAAACTTGGCTGTTTCCACTTTGTAGAACTTTGGCATCTAGAACAAGTCTACCATAGGCAAGAGAGGTAACTGACAGACTTCACATGTCAATATACTGATTTTCAATGCATGATTAACTCAGAATGACAAAAATCTGGATTAACCATGGTGGCTCAGACAGTAAAGAATCTGCCTGCAATGTGGGAGACCCAGGTTCAAACCCTGCATTGGGAAGATTCCCTGGAGAAAGGATGGTTACCCACTCCAGTATTCTTGTCTGGAGAATTCCATGGGCAAAGGAGCCTCAGGTTGCCAGGGGTTAGCAGTCCATGGGATCACAAACAGTTGGAGACAATTGAGCAACTAATCACTTTTTTTCAAAAGTGTGAATGGATATTTATACCACTGACTTGTATAAGTCAACTGAAAAAGATGAAAAACACATTCTTAATAACATCAAGGTTTATGCCTCTCCTACTATAGGGAATTAAATGCTCCCCCCATAAATGACTAACTGTGGAAATGGTTAGGTGAATGGACCCAGTTGTGATTACCTTCAAATTCACGCTTCAGAATTTCCACCTGTGCATTTTACTAGCCTCACTACTTAAGATTTTTCCACATTATCTGACTATAAACATCTAGCCCATTCACAGAAGCTTTTCCTGACCTCTGGTTACTAGGTACCCCTAAGATATGATCTCACACTTTTATAGTGCTGTTCACAAATGTAACTGGATAATTGTCTGCTTAATTCTGTACTTAATGTCTCCCTCCTCCCTAGATGACCAGCTATATAAAGGCAGTGGCAGCCCCTCCCTTCTTCCCTGAGTACCAAACGCTGCTGGCCAGAGCCCACCAGACACAAATCCTCACACAGGTTGTTGATGACTGTTAACTGTGAACACAGCCAGCCTACAAAAAGTACGGGCATGCACAGAATAGCAGCGTATCTATGTTCCCATCCTCAAAACAACTATCAACAGTGTGCCAATTTTTAAAAGATATTTTTTAAAAAGGAACTCATATACACCGTGGCTGATTTATGTCAATGTATGGCAAAACCAAAACAGTATTAAAAAAAAATATTTTGAAACACCTAAAGTTTCATCCTATCTTATCTCGCTCCTTTCCAAAAGTGATCTCTTGCTTCAGCTGATATATATCAGTTATCAAAACACAAGTCCATGTGCCTGATGCACACTGAGGTCAAACAATACCAAAATGTCAGTTTAAAACAGAGAAAGGTTTATTTCAAGAGCCTGAAAGCAGGCAGGTGGCTTATGCTGTAAAACCCTCAAATTAACAGAAAACTCTCAGCAAAGCCCTTTTCTAGCAAAGGAGGGGTATGTTTAGTTGTTGGAAACTTCTTGGTATGAGATCCTTCGTTCTTGAGGTCAGGTCAGTTCAGTTTACTCACTCAGTTGTGTCCAACTCTTTGTGACCCTGTGGACTACAGCACACTAGGCTTCCCTGTCCATCACCAACTCCTGGAGCTTACTCAAACTCATGTCCATCGAGTCGGTAATGTCATCCAACATCTCATCTCCTGCCGTCCCCTTATCCTCTTTCCTTCAACCTTCCCCAGCATCAGGATCCTTTCCAATGAGTCAGTTCTTCACATCAGGAGGCCAAAGTACTGGAGTTTCAGCTTCAAGATCAGTCCTAGCAATGTATACTCAGGACTGATTTCCTTTAGGATGGACTGGTGGATCTCCTTGCAGTCCAGGAGACTCTCAAGAGTCTTCTTCAACACCACAGTTCAAAAGCATCAATTCTTCAGTGCTCAGCTTTCTTTATAGTCCAAATTTCACATCCATACATGACAACTGGAAAAACCATAGCCTTGACTAGACAAACCTTTGTTGGCAAAGTAATGTCTCAGCTTTTTAATATGCTATCTAGGTTGATCATAACTTTTCTCCCAAGGAACAAGTGTCTTTTAATTTCATGCTTGCAATTACCACCGGCAGTGATTTTGAAGCCCCCCAAAATAAAGTCTCTCACTGTTTCCACTGTTTCACCATCTATTTCCCATGAAGTGATGGAACCAGATGCCATGATCTTAGTTTTCTGAATGTTGAGCTTTAAGCCAACTTTTTCACTCACCTCTTTCACTTTCATCAAAAGGCTCTTTAGTTCTCTTCACTTTCTGCCATAAAGGTGGTGTCATTTGCATATCTGAGGTTATTGATATTTCTCCTGGCAATCTTGATTCCAGCTTGTGCTTAATCCAGCCCGGCAGTTTGCATGCTGTACTCTTCATATAAGTTAAATAAGTAGGGTGACAATATAGTCTTGATGTACTCCTTTCCCAATTTGGAACAAGTCTGTTGTTCCCTGTCCAGTTCTAACTGTTGCTTACTGACCGGCATACAGATTTCTCAAGAGGCAGGTCAGGTGGTCTGGTATTCCCACCTCTTTTAGAATTTTCCAGTTTCTTGTGATCCACATTCAAAGGCTTTGGTGTAGTCAATAAAGCAGAAGTACATCTTTTTATTGAAGCCTCTTGCTTTTACAATGATCCAAGGGATGTTGGCAATTTAATCTCTGGTTCCTCTGCCTTTTCTAAATCCAGCTTGAACATCTGGAAATTTTTGGTGAAGCCTCGCTTGGAGAATTTTGAGCATTACTTTACTAACATGTGAGATGAGTGCTATTGTGTGGTAGTTTGAACATTCTTTGGCATTGCCTTTCTTTGGGATTGGAATGAAAACTGACCTTTTCCAGTCCTGTGGCCACTGCTGAGCTTTCCTAACTTGCTGGCATATTGAGTGCAACACTTTCACAGCATCAGCTTTTAGGACTTGCAATAGCTCAGCTGGAATTCCATCACCTCCCCTAGCTTTGTTCATAGTGATGCTTCCTAAGGAATGATCAGGTAATTGTGCTGTGCTGTGCTTAGTTGCTCAGTCATGTCTGACTCTTTGCAATCCCATGGACTGTAGCCCACCAGGATCCTCTGTCCTTGGAGATTCTCCAGGCTAGAATACTGGAGTGGGCTGCAATCAAACCCAGGCCTCCCACATTCGAGGCAGGTGCTTCACCATCTGAGACACCAAGGAAGCCTGTGAAAACTGCAGTGAGTAGCCTTTCCCTTCTCCAGGAGATCTTCCCAACTCAGGAACTGAACTAGGGTCTCCAGCAGGCGGATTCCTTACCAGCTGAGCTACCAGGGAAGCCCTGGTCAGTTAACTGCGGTAACTAAATTCCTGTAAATCTCCACCAATGGAATATTATCCTCTGTTCTGACCAGAAAAAGCAGGATCTCCAGGCACAATTTTCAGCCCCCAAGGTCCAGGTCCTGTCAAAGTGGAAGCAGATCTCAGCTGACCACTCCCTCAGGGCCTCCCCAGATGCTGTCCAGTTGTCATGGCTGAGAGAGCCAGGTGCCAGGACCCAAGGAGCCCTCAAACTCCTCAAGCCGCCCAAACAATGGGGGCAGGTCCCACAGACTGTGACCGGGGTGACTGCCACTGCCATTAGGTTGATTAGGTAGGGGTGGGAGAGAGGGTCATTGCAGACTCAAGACCTGGGTCCAGCCAGTGGGCAGCCTTGTCAAGAGCTCTGGAGCCCTGACGTCACAGACCCCAGCCTGTTCCCTGGCACCCCCAGCTCACACCATGGCTGAGGCCAGGGATAATAGCACGCAACAATGTCCACATGTGAAGGGCTGAATGAGGCCATGCTCCATTACACAGAGACCCCATGTTTTACAGCAAATGATTTCTAGAACTCAACAGACACCTATGTATTTATTAGGAATGCAGACCATGGTTCAGCTAAATTGAAACTTACGTAAATGGTGTACTCTATGTATTCATTTGCAGTTAGTATATTTTTAAGATTTATCTGTTTTGCTCAGATGCTCAGTACAGTCCATCCTTTTGCAACCCCATGGACTGTAGCCCACCAGGCTCCTCTGTTCATGGGATTCTCCTGACAAGAATACTGGAGTGGGTTGCAATTTCCTCTTTCAGTGAATCTTCCCAATTCAGGGATTTAACTGGGGTCTCCTGCACTGGCAGGCAAATTCTTTACCAGAAGCACCAACTGGGAAGCCCTTTATCTGTGTTGGATACATGAATATTAGATAATTGCTTTATGTACAGTTGCTATTATTTCTACATAATTTTACTGTACCCATTATTTTTCATGTTATTTTATTTTTAACACATTTATTTAGATATAAATACACATATTCAAAGTGTACAATTTGTTTAATTGTGGCATATGTGAAACCATAACTACAAGCAACAGTATAAACATAGGCTTCACCTCCAAAACTTTTCTGCTTCGTTACAATTTCCTTCCTCTCTCCCATAGCTCAGCTGGTAAAGAATCTGCTGGAATGCAGGAGACCTCAGTTCAATTCCTGGGTGAGGAAGATACACTGGAAAAGGGATAGGCTACCCACTCCAGTCTTCTTGGGCCTCCCAGGTGGCTCAGCTGGTAAAGAATCCTCCTGCAATCCGGGAGACCTGTGTTCGATCCCTGGATTGGGAAGATACCCTGGAGAAGGGAACAGTGACCCACTCCAGTATTCTGGCCTGGAGAATTCCATGGACTCTATAGTCCACGTGGTTGCAAAGAGTCAAACACGACTGAGTGACTTTCACTCACTCACTCCCACTTCCATCCTCATCCCTTGTGCCTAGGTAATGATTGATATATTTTTTTCTGTCAGAAGCTACTTTACAATGTCTAGAATTTTATATTAATGGAAGCATATACTGTGTGCTCTTTTTTTCTGTTTTCTTTCATTCTACATAACTGAGATCTATACATTGAAAAGGGATAGGCTACCCACTCCAGTCTTCTTGGGCCTCCCAGGTGGCTCAGCTGGTAAAGAATCCTCCTGCAATCCGGGAGACCTGTGTTCGATCCCTGGATTGGGAAGATACCCTGGAGAAGGGAACAGTGACCCACTCCAGTATTCTGGCCTGGAGAATTCCATGGACTCTATAGTCCACGTGGTTGCAAAGAGTCAAACACGACTGAGTGACTTTCACTCACTCACTCCCACTTCCATCCTCATCCCTTGTGCCTAGGTAATGATTGATATATTTTTTTCTGTCAGAAGCTACTTTACAATGTCTAGAATTTTATATTAATGGAAGCATATACTGTGTGCTCTTTTTTTCTGTTTTCTTTCATTCTACATAATTGAGATCTATACATGCTGTTTGTATCTGAGTTCATACATTTTAAATGCTGAGTAAGATTTCATTACAGGCATGTACCACAATTTGTTTATCCATTCCCCTGTTGATACACATTAGACTGATTTCCAGTTTTGGCTATTATAGAAAAGCTGTCATAAATATGCACTTGTAAGTCTTTGCGTAGACATGTGATAAGTATATCTTTAAATTCTGAATACACTGACAGACCACTTTCTAAATGTTTTTATCATTTTACTTTCCCAGCAGCAGTGTTTAAGAGTTCCAGTTGTTGCACTGGAACTCCTCACAAAAACACAGCATGATTACTTTTTAATTTCAGCTATTTGAATAGTATATAACACATTGTGATTCTGATTGGCATGTCCATAATGACAAAAATGTTGAACTTATTTTCATGTGCTTATTTGCCATTCTTATACCTTTTTCAGTTCAGTTCAGTCTCTCAGTTGTATTTCACTTATTGTAACCCCATGGACTGCACTACACCAGGCTTCCTTGTCCATCACCAACTCTCGGATCTTGCTCAGACTCATGGCCATCGAGTTGGTGATGCCATCCAACCATCTCATCCTCTGTTATCCCCTTCTCCTCATGCCTTCAATCTTTCCCAGCATCAGGGTCTTTTCAAATGAGACAGTTCTTCACATCAGTGGCCAAAGTATTGGAGTTTGAGCTATAGCATCAGTCCTTGCAATGAATATTCAGGACTGATTTCCTTTAGGGGGGACTGGTTGGATCTCCTTGCAGTCCAAGGGCCTCACAAGAGTTTTCTCCAACATCACAGTTTAAAAGCATCAATTCTGCAGTGCTCACCTTTCTTTATAGTCCAACTCTCACATCCATACATGACTACTGAAAATGATAGCCTACACTAGATGAACCATTGTTGGCAAAGTAATGTCTCTACTTTTTTTTTTTTTTTTTAAAGTGAAAGTGAAAGCAAAGTCTGACTCTTTGTGACCCCATGGACTGTAGTCTATGAGTTTCCTCCACCTATGGAATTTTCCAGGCAAGAGTACTGGAGTGGGTTGCCAGTTCCTTCTCCAGGGTATGGAGATTTCTTAAAAAACTAGGAATAAAACCACCATATGACCCAGCATTCCCAATCCTAGGCATATACCCTGAGGAAACCAAAATTGAAAAAGACACATGTATCCCATTGTTCATTGCAGCACTATTTACAATAGCTAGAACATGGAAGCAACCTAGATGCCCATCGACAGATGAATGGATAAAGAAGTTGAGGTACATATACACAATGGAATATTACTCAGCCATAAAAAGGAACACCTTTGAGTCAGTTCTGATGAGGTAGATGAACCTAGAACCTAGTACACAGAGTGAAGTGAGTCAGAAAGAAAAAGATGAATATCATATTCTAATGATATATAAGGAATCTAGAAAAATGGTACTGAAGAATTTATTTACAGGGCAGCAATGAAGAAACAGACATAGAGAACAGACTTATGGACCTGGGGAGAGGGGAGGAGAGGGTGAGATGTATGGAAGAGTAACATGGAAACTTACATTACCACATGTAAAATAGATAGCCAACGGGAATTTGCTGTATGGCTCAGGAAACTCAAACAGGGGCTTTGTATCAGTCTAGAAGGGTGGGGTAGGGAGAGAGATGGGAGGGAGGTTCAAAAGGGAGGGGATTATATGTATACCCATGGCTGATCCATGTTGAGGTTTGACAGAAAACAACAAAATTCTGTAAAGCAATTATCCTTCAATAAAAAAATAAATTTAAAAAAAGTCAGTGAGGCAGAGGTGAATGGGGCACATTCCTGTAGGTTTCAAGGAGTTAGCATCTTTATTTTATTTTCACTGAATATCATAGTGGGCATTATGTCATGATTATAGAAAAGCTGGAATTTTTTAATGCAGTGCTTAAAGGGTGACAGTGATAGTAATTTTACAAACTAAAAAAAAAAAAAAGAAAAGAAAGAAAGAAACAAGATGATTTCCTTGGTCAGAAGAGCTGGGAATGTGAGTGGGGAAGGAAAAGGCCTTCCTATACTCAGGGCTGGCTCCATGAGCAAGAGAACTGTGAGGTGGCTGGCTTAGGGCCCCACATTCAGGCTCCGGAAAGTTCAGTGCTCTGCTGTCACCATCTTGAAGTTATTAATAATTTTGTCTTTGAACATGTGCTTTGTAAGTGAAGTCCAATGGGACAGCGGGGCATGTGTGTGAATGAAGGAGACAGTGCAGTATGCATGCATGCTGCTCCCTGATGCCCTGTCTACCTACAGCATTCACACGCCCCCTGAGGACAGAATTCAGCTGGACTCTTGGTGCCTGGGAGTTCAACATAAGCCAAAGTACAAGGTAAGCATGTTACATCTTCCAGCAAGCAAACCCTGGTGCTACAGCCAGAGTCCAGCTTTCTGGGATAACCAGAACTTGCTCTGAACACAGTAAGAATGCCAAAGCGCTGACAAAGGAATGCCATCTTAGCCTTCCTTACTCGTGTTACTTCCCTGGACTAGCCAGCCACTTACACTGAAAATAATGAGGAGGAGAAAGGAAAGCTAAGACAACTCACGGTCCTTTTCCTTTCAGTCTTCCCTTACTTGTCCGTAAGCTAAAGAGGGAGAATGTGGGCAGAAGGTGTGTGCATCAGCCGAAGAAGTAAAAACGGCTAAATCAGCTTTGTGCATGGTTTCCACTCTGGTTAAAAAATGAAACACCTATGCATGTATGAGCTAGGAAACACTGTGTCATTTCATTAATTCCACATACAAGTGAAATATTCTTAGCGTCACTTTTCTAGCACTGCACTGCGGGAAGATAAAGAGTAAATCTGTGCTAATAATTTAAAATTTGTCTTTACATAGAACAACATTATATAATAAACAAGAAATATGATGAGTTCAGATTAAGAAGAAAGAAGAAAGAAAAAGCTTTACCCTTTTTGTTCCTCTGGGGAAAGAGACCTTACATTTTTATTTTGCACTGCTGCTGCTGCTGCTAAGTCGCTTCAGTCGTGTCCAATATATATATATAAGCAACTATTTTAAATCAATCAAAGAGAACACTTTCATTGAGTCCCAACTCCACACTCACATTATGCTAAGCATGATGGTTGAAAGAGACAGAAAGAAGACACTTCTAGGAACTGCAGGTCTTTTGGGTGGGGGCCAACAGGCCATGCACAGTTACTAGCAATTTCAGTGACCCTCACAAACCTGGCCTCAAGCAGCATCTGAGGGTCCCTGGGCTACTTGAGCAGGCTCAAGAAAAATAATCATTTTCTTGCCTTTGGTGGTGTAACTCATTTATTATCTCTTTTGTTCTTCACAACAACCCTTGTAGTTATCTTTTGTTGTTCCCACTTTGTAGATGGGGAACAACCTGTAGGCTCCAAGGGGGACTCTGCCATGAGGGCTTGAGTCCCACCTGTTCAACAAGTAATAAACATATCCCATACTTCCCAAGTACCTACTGCTGCTGCTGCTGCTGCTGCTAAGTCGCTTCAGTCGTGTCCGACTCTGTGCGACCCCATAGACGGCAGCCCACAAGGCTCCTCCGTCCCTGGGATTCTCCAGGCAAGAACATTGGAGTGGGTTGCCATTTCCTTCTCCAATGCAGGAAAGTGAAAAGTGAAAGTGAAGTCGCTCAGTCATGTCTGACTCGTAGCAACCCCATGGACTGCAGCCTACCAGGCTCCTCTGCCCAGGGGGTTTTCCAAGCAAGAGTGCTGGAGTGGGTTGCCTTTGTCTTCTCCAAGTACCTACTAGGTGGAAGAAATTCTTTTAGATTTTTCAATGTGTCATTTCCTTAATGCTAAAAAACAATCCTGTCAATGTTGGTGCCACTTAATCCCCATCCGCTGGTGATAAAATGGGTGCATGGTGAGAATAAGAAGATGGTGCAAGGCTACAAGGTGTCAGAGATGGGATTAAGAATCAGGCTCTGGAACTTATGCTTTTACCCCCTATTTAAGCAGCATGATTTAGTCCAGTAATCTTGGACTTGAAAACTTAAGACTCCCTTTGAGTCCCAAATCTGCCTCTGATCTCTTGGTCACTCCAAGTGTGGTCCATGAACCAGCAACATCAGCATCACCTGGGAGCTGAGAGAAACGCAGCATGAGGTCTCTGCCCTAGACCTCCTGGATCAGAATCTCTATTTTACCTGTGTGTGTGTTTAGTTGCTTTCATCGTGTCCAACTCTTTGTGATGCTATGGACTGTAGCCAACAGCCTCTTCTGTCCTAGCAATTCTCCAAGCAAGAAAACTGGAATGGGTTTCCATGCCCCGCTCCAGGGGATTTTCCCAACCCCAGGATCAAACCCTTGTCTCTTGTCTCCTGCATTGGCAGGTGGGTTCTTTACCATTAGTGCCACCTGGGAAGCTCATCTCTAGATAATTTGCCTGCTCATTGGGTGACATCAGATCTTGTCTTGTCACCTGGGCCCAAAGAAGATCCCACAGGAGTCTTCTCAGCCTCAATTTCTCCAGCTGTAAAATGAGGCTCCCATCTGTGTCTTTGCCCTCTCAGGGCTGCTGTACAGATCAAAAGGCGG